>VZTA01007674.1:189836-276008 GCA_013398855.1 Mohoua ochrocephala
AAGGGACTGACTCAATTGCTGCTTTTAAATACTTCCACAGGGAGTAGAGATTTGTTAATAGATGGCTCTCAAGGCTGGCAGAGAGGGGTATAATATCATCCAACAGCTGGAACTCGATTCAGAAAAATGTAAGACAGAATTAAAGAACAATTTCTGCAACTGTGCAAGTAATTACCCATTGAAACGACTTATGGGGAACTAATGGATTGTCCATTATTGACTCAGACCCAAAAAAGGACTGAATAACATCTTAAACTGTAGGTTCATCACCACAAGCCCACGACCTTCACTGAGCAGGTTTGCTGAGATGATTTCTGCCTCCCAACATGACAGTTAGATTATTTTATAAACTCAGAATAAAACTAACAGACGCAAACAACAGGGAAACCCTGGGGCAGAATTAAGAAATGCAACTGCATCATTTCCTTTAAATTTAAAAAAAAAAAAAAACCATGCCACCTTCTTTGTTACGCCATTTCAGGGAACCACACATTGTACATTTATGTCTGAACTTCAGCTACCAGGACAGTCAAGCAAGAGTTTGGCAAGTTCAGCCCGAGGAAGAGGGAAGAGGAGCACAACTTGCTGTTACCTACACAATACATTCCTGCTCAGGATGTTACCTCACAGACTGGAGAACAACTTTCTGTTGCACTATATGGCTGAACAGGCTACTACAACATACTGTTAATCTGGGAATATATGTGTGTGTGTGCTGTGTGTGTGTGTATATATATGTATATGTATATATATTTATGTATATGTATATATATTGATGTATATCTACATGCATGTGTGTTTTGGTATATCAACATTAAATGTATATAATACACACTAAATGTATGTAATACATGAAATACAAAATATATCTCTATTAATGTGTGGGCACACCAACTAAAATACATATTAATATTTAATCAATGGATAACGATATATATAATACACATCGATACGTAATGGGTATATATTTGCAAAGAAATCAAAATGTGCAGCATCTCTACCTTTCAGCATTCACCTACAGCTTAGGTGCTTGTTCCCTGCAGTCCAGCTGCTTGGTGTGCACATGTGGCCTGCACACAGCCTTCCTATTTCCAAAATTATACTCAAATCCTTGTTTTAAAAAAGCAGAAGCAAGGGGCAGGCTTCACACCACCTCCCGGGCAGGTGAAATGTCAACCTGAAATCATGAGAGCTGCTGTGCTCCTCAGGCAGCAGCAGCAGAAGCATGACTCAACCTTCTCCCTTCATTCACTGCAGATACAGCATTCTTCAGCCTGGCCCAGCCTTGCCTTAAGCAAACAGGAGTCATAGTTCAGAGGGTAAAACAAAGCTGGAACAAGGGAGAATGCATGCAGCACTCTATGCTATTTGCTTTAATTTTTATGTAAATACTTTTACAGCAGTGGTGGTTTTATTTGAAAAGTCAGGACTTTGTAAGGTACAAAGATACTTAGAAGCATGTGTGTTATGACTCAGTGTGGCTGGCGTGTTTCCAGCTCTCTCTTTGGGTCTTTCCCAAGCACGCATCTCCTGACCTCATTCTTCATGCCAGGTTGCAAAAAGCAAAACAACAAAACACAAACTCCCTCTTTTTTCTTCTTCCAGCACTGCATCCAACACTCGGTTAAAATCACTGTGGCACCCAATGCCCTAAATGAATATGCTTTCATGGCTCAACAGCCCCCAGAGAGTCTTTCCTGCAGATGTAAGAAGGTCATTTTGAAGCAATGGGAAAAATAAACCACAAGTTTCTACCCTTTCCTCAAGGATATTTTTGAAGGAGAACTATTTCAAAGGGTGGTTTTTACTGCGTTTATAGCAACATAAAAAAAAAAAAAAAGTCTTTTGCATGAAAAACAGACACATTTTCATAGATCATACAAATTACTTTTCAGCTAAAGGACCGAGGTGGAAATGTTTGTTTACTAGATTCAAGACCTGCAACAGATTTTTGCCTTTTGGCTGTATATTATCAATGGAAAACAGTTATACCTGTTTTTCTCTAAAAGTCAGACCAAAGAGGAATTGGTGGAAAACCCAGATCCACCTTCCGAGGCTGAGAGCGATCCTTCTGTGCAGTCTTGGGCGAGTTGCCGCTGCTAAGTGTGATTAGCGCTTATTAGCAAGTATCTTACTCATTTACAAAGCCTAATTTCTCGGTATCTGCATGGCACAGAGTGAACCTCGTGAGAAAGTGCGAAGTCTTACTGCTGCATCAACACACGTACTTCCCCTGCTGCGTTGGCAGAGGTCTCCATCGTGTTGCAAAGTTCCATCGACCTCCTCACCACCCCAAATGCACATCGCAGAGGGAAACCCCACTGCTGGTCCATCCGTGTAACCTCCCTCTCCGAGTAACCTGCAGGACCCAGTGGGCTGTTCCACCACCAGACAGCGGAAGCTCTTCTCGGTACAAACTCCTAGCAAAAGTTTAAACTTCCAGGGTAACAATTTCAAACCAGACTGTAATAAATTCAACTGAAGCTCCATAAATAAAGATTTGTGGCTCCTTCTGGCAGTTATCGTGCTGCCTGGACTTCTTACAGCCAAGCAGAGCATGGTGCAAACTAGTTATACTCATATATACCCACAGTAATATCCTTGTAGTCTTTCGCTTACTATCAAGGTCCCTCCACTCCCTTCTCCTCTCAGAATAAAGTTCGCACTTATTTAATATTTAACCTTTTAATCGAGTTTAACTATCCAGAGAGGATGTAGCAGTTTCTCATTTAAAACAAACTGCTTATATTCAGTGAGAAAAAATAAAACCTCATGAATGGCTTAAGTTGATGAAGATTGATACAGCTTGGAGACTTTATAGTAGAGTGACTCATGCCTTCTGGAAAATGTAATCTGTTCTGTCTAGTTTAGGAAAATAGGTCATGTTTTAAAAATGTGCTAACTAACATGAAGAAAGGGGAAATTTCCTTTATTAATGGCTCTGTTTTAGCATTTAAGTCTATCTGGTAATTACAGCTACATTTTCCCCTCGTACTTCCAGAAAACTTCCCCAAAGAACTCACATTACGTTACAGCTCCCGACTTGAAGAACCAACGTTATCACGACAAAGAAACAGTGGAAGAAAATAAAAATCCCTCTTCTTCCTGCTTTAGCACTTCTCCCACAGCTTTCATCCCCTGCAATCTCCCATTGGTTTGCACTCTTTCACTGCCTTCTGCTGCACCAGGGACTGCATTTCCTCTTTTCAGATGAATTCTGAGGAACAGCATGGGAGAGAAACGCTCTGTTTTTTGGGTCACTAAAGGCCTTGGGCACTTTTAAGCCCAGTGAGCTTCAACCTGCTCTTGCAAAAATACATTACGGTAGAAGAGTTACGGTCAAAAATCTCCAAATACAAGTCACTCCCAGAACTGAGGCGTAAAATACAGTTCCTAAATTTATCTTAGGCCTAATAATGAAATATTTAAAAACAGTCGGTTCATGTGTTAATTGTTTCTTTCACATAAACTTAAGAGGCCTTGATGATGTTTCTGCACCTCTAGAAAACTATTACTCAATATGAAACTAGTGAAAGCTTACAAGCTGTCGACTGTTTCCCATATTGGTCCGCCAAGATAAATACTGAAAAAAAAAGAAAAACAGGCTAAGCCCAAACAAATCCAGAGTAAAGACAAGTCTCAAGTTTTTAATTTATCAACTTGCAGTACAACTTCAACTCGAGCCATCTCACTGATAGCACCGACTCCACAGCTATGACTTTCTTAGGCCAGATTAGGAATCTAAACAACCATTTTGCACCCAGAGCACCTGAGCTTTGGGATCTGACATGAGCCACGGGTGGTAGAGTACTGGTAGAAAGAGGTAGGGAGATGTAAGATAATTATTCAGACTGAGGGAGTGGTTTTCATAACCAGCTTCATTCACCTGGCACCACGTGAGACGCACCTGCTCCAAACCCAATGCCAGCTAGGTGCCCATTTGACCAGCTTGATCAGAAGAGTCAAAATCTCATCCCAAGACAAGAAAAATTATTGTTTTCATCCAGATCAGCTTCCTTATTCCTAACCACATGATGACTGCTGTTGGGGCAGAAAAAAAAGTGGGATTGTCCCTTTGCACAGCAGCTCACGCTTGGAGGGATGCAAGCCCATCATGGCACCGAAATGTGACAGTCATGATAAGAGAGGGCATCACGGATGGTATTCAGGAAATGAAAGCCACCTCGCTGTAATGTAACTACTGTGAACCCCAAATATCTCACTGCGTTCTGATGAACCTTACCCACTTTTCCCAAAATGAATTATGTACTTTACAGAAGTGGAAGGGAAGTGTAAGGGGGTGCCAGATGCATCTGTTGCATCCTGCAACGATTCAGGTAGGTCACAGCCTGACACGGTAGAATTTTCTGTCTGATCATCACTTGTAGACAATTTACGCCCAAGCAAAAGCTCTGACTTGATAAATAGGTTCCTTACCTGGTGCTCTCTTCAAATAAAGGGAATGTCTCCTAAAAGGTACTTTGAATGATCTTTGAAAAGGTATGCTGTACACAAATACATGCCTCCCAGGCAGAAACCAAAATAATTTAAGCATCATTTCCTGTGTTGGTGAACAGGTCTAAATCTTTCTTAAAAGAAAAACAAACAAACCAACCTGATGGGTGATGTTTACATTACACGTCTTCACATCTCTGAAACACCATGAAATAATGTATATTTATCTTTGATTACATAGTACAAAAAAAAAAAAAAATACAGCTGAAATTGGATTAGAAACTTCTGCTGAAAAACAATTTATTGCATAACACAACTCTGACAGCCTGGGTTTCTGGCCACCAACTGAGCCTTTATAAAAATCTGCTGGGCAACTGCCAAATCAGCTCTTTGAGTCTTGGCATGTCTGACATCTGAGACAGTAGTCAAGGCAGCCACATGTCCCGTGCCATCCACAGCCCCGCGCTTTTACGGTTAAATGGTACCGTCAAAGAACAGAGTAGTATGAGCCATTAAACACACAAAGGTAAAAAAATCTCCTGCAGCTGCGGATCTGACAACTCTGATCATGCTGCAGAAGACCAAGAGCCACAACAGGATTTCTTTTTTTTTTCACGATCTGGTATTAATTTGAACATAAAAGTAGCTTAAGAAGAGGGGGGAAAGAGAAGCAAGAAGGGTAGCAAGCTCCAAAAAACCTCCACACTCCTAGCTGAAAATCACTGCCATTTATAAATTTCACATTCCAAATATTCTTACTCTGTCTCCAGTTCTAATTAAAACTCTCCACCAAGTACACTTCAGATAGACACTTAAAACCCAGTATGCAAAGAGTATTCAGTAGCTCAAGATAATTAAATTCAAATATATTCTTTCTAATTAATTTCATTTTGATTCAGTTCATATTTTTATAAAGGTCTTCGAGCTCCAGTATGCAGTCATATGAATACAGTCCAATAAAAAGCATTTTCTGCAGTTTAAATGTCTGCTAATAAGACCTACAGATGTGTATGGCTAATCCAATCCTGCTGCATATTGCTAATGATATTACGACTTCTTGCCACCCTCAACCGGAAAGCTTGATCCTCAACTTGAAAAATACTAACCACTTTTGCATGCCAAAATAGTGTATAGGTAGCAGGGAAGAGAGAAAGATAAAACTGATGTGTTATAAATTTGCCTTCAGTATTTCAATGGGAATTTAAAGAGATCTAATTTTTTGGTGTCTCGCAGTGTGTGAAAGGTTGGTCAGTGCTATCAGTATTTTAGAGAAGCTGAAGAATTCTTCATGTGTTTAGCATCTATCCTCACACGTACAACAGGAGGCCAGTGTTTACACCACTTCTTTTGTAGGACCGTGTTACCTGGACGCCAAAGCCTTGCCTATAACACAAGAAAAGATCTGCTCATCTATCTGCTTTCTAGAAGTGCAGTAGTATGTATATACATATATACATACATACATACATATATATATACATACACACACACACACATATGCATATACCAATCAGCAAAAAAGTGGATCTGTGAGTACAGAACTCAGATTGCTCCCTCGGTGAAATAAGTACACCAGCCCACAGCCTCTACAGTTTAGCTACATTGTTTTATATAGCTGCGCCCACCAGGAATGTGATGCCTTCCAGGCTTGAGGCTGCAGATGGAGGTCCCCTTGAAAATCTGGGAAGGACACCATATTCCTGCTGGATGACTCTGTACTCATCTCCATTTGAACCTTTCCAGAATGAATGGGTTTCCCTGGTTTAAAGCAACCAAAGAGGAAATTTTGGCTCACCTGACTCCCTTTGATGGCACTGCAGCAGCTCATGTCTACATGAGTAGCTCCAAAGCCCTGCAAGAGGACCACGGCCAGCAGTGAAGAGCGTGGCACTGCCAAAGCTGGGGCACGGCAAATCTACCCACAAAGTAACTTGCGTTGTGACGGACCCGCAAGTTTGCATGAATGTGAGCCAAAGCAGTCTGGGTGATGGAAGGAGCCCCTTGTCCTAGCTTGGAAATGTGTAACTCGATTTCTTCCTCTTTCCTGTCAGTCTACAGGATGTCCCTCATTCAGGCAATCATCAGATTTTTAAAAAGATTTAAAGAAAAAAAAGAAAAAAAAATTCTGGTCAATCTTTAAACCCACGGAGGGGTAATGACAATCAAATATGCTGAACCTATTGCTGGGAAGCCTCAGGATACTGGGGCCTGAATCAAATTTACTGAGCCGGATGGGGAACCAAATCAGTCGAACTGACACAGGCTCCTGGGATGGACACACTGATATTGCACTAAAAGTGTGACATGTTGATTTTGCTTGATGTACTACCCAAAAAGGTAGTAAAAGGGAGATTTCTATCAGAATCATTTTGTCCTTGTTTACGTTCCTGACTGGCAGAATATCCTTTAAAGCTGGGAGGGAAGCATCCATTGAAGCTGGGAGATGTAAACTAAACCTATACTCTTTGCTCCTAAGCCAATTAAAGGACACGTATGAGGAGACTCTAAAGCTACTCTAAATGGATTTTCAGGTCAGTGTAGTTATATCAGTAAATTTTCTGCACAAAGATAAGCTATATAAGCAGCGAACACCTACACTCTGAAGCTTTTCCAAGCTCGCTCTTCAGTATTAAATACATCTGACTTCCAAAATATGACCCAACAAACAAATGATGGTTTTGTAGCAGCACAGGGAAGCAAGTAATAAAACCGACATTTGCTCTGTGAGGCCGTCGCTCAGTAACAAATCAGATGAATGTATCCAAGTATCTTCCCAGAAGGCCTGTGAAACATTTCTCAAAATAACCAGTGCCAAGGAGGGTAAAAGACCATTACCAGGAATACAAGTTGCAGCCGGTCACTTAAGAGTACCCAAGTCAAGAATTTCAGACCAAGCAAGACCAAAGAGCTGCTTTGCCACAAGCAAGCTCCCCGAGACCTGTTTGGGTTGGCGTTCAATTCCCTCATCCCTCCTCCACTCCCTGATCAATGGCAACAGTCAAACTTTACTGGAGATTTTAGAAGTACATCAAAGACAACCATTAGGCTTTTAAGTGCACTAATTGACATTTTAGCACTTACAAATCCATCTACGTGTTCTATCACTCAATTTAAGAGCCTTGCTACCTGGCCTGGTAAGAGTTCCCTGTGTTTTTAGCGGGTAGAGGGGGATTTTCAAAGCTATTTTTTTTTCCCCTCAGACAGGATTTTAGAGAATTCAAATTACAAATATAATGCACTTCAAAAAGTAACACATTTCACAAATTTAAGAGCTCTTCCATAAAAGCTGTAAATGGCATCACAGCTATAACTCACAGGCTTCTAAGCTCCAATGAATTCTGCAGCTGTTGCAGCACGTTGAAGCCAAATCGTTGTTACCTTCACACCACCACAACTGAAAACCCCAGCTATGATATTACTAACTGCATGGTGCTACATGAAAAAGAGGAGGGAAAAAAGGAACCCCTGCGTGATTTTGCAGCTCCTTCTTTCTTCCTTCACAAAACCAGCATAAAACAGATGCTAAAACCATGAGGGACTGCTTTAGGTTTTCCTCCAGTGACTATCCCACAACAGGATCCAGGGAAGCATTTCAGAACAACAGTCCCCATGGATGCTGTCACATCAGAGGATACGGCACTCCCGTCCCCAGGTACGGTGACTTACAGCAGACAAGGCGCTACCCTCGGCCAAGCCCAGCCTCTGATTACAGAAGAGCATCTCAATGACAGCAGGTCTGGACCCTTCTTCTATTACTGTCACATACCAACATGTTCACCTTCTGTTCTGTTAGAGAAATCCTCATTCAGTCCCAATATTTAAGGCAACGAGAAAGATCAAATTAAATTCCCAGGGTTTTAAGCCGTTCAGTTCATTGCTAGATCTATTTTAGGGTCTGAGGCTGCCAGCCACCCCCACAGAATCTGCGCGCTAAACAAGGCTTTTGACAGGCTTGTTTATACCTTCTGCAGCAATCAAAGGCAAAACATTACAAATCAAAGAACCAGGAGACAAATACAGTACTGTGCATAAGAGAAACCTCAAAAAGCTAGCCAGCAGCAAACCTGCTGCTCTTCGAGCCCCGTGGAGCAATAGGAGATAACACAGGAAAACAGAAATGGATAGTTAAGTAAGAACAGGCTTGTGCTGTATGTATGCAAACATCTGCAGGCAGGACCTCTGAAGCACACATCCATCAAAAGAAGCGGATGCAGAATCACAAGAAAATAAGTGGGAAAAAAAATATTCATTTTCTCCAAAAGTACCATGGAGAAAGGCCATAATTTAAGAATTCCAGTTTAAAGATTGCAGGGGACTTCAGATTTTCACTGGTACCAGAAGAACAACAAAGAAAAGAAGCAGGCATGGACAATGTACAAAATTTCTGAGGCTGGGATTTAAATGGAAATGGCAAAGGCTGCATTGTGGGGCCTAGGCAGTTACACCAACCAAGGCAATTGACTCCAGTCCGTGTCCTTCCTTAGAGAAGGCAAAATCACATTTTCTGTTCAATTCTTCCCTCTGTGGAACACGTGACATGGATGGAGTCCATTTTACTCAGTGACACACTCACTATGAACTGCGCAGGCCATACTTCAACAAACCTGCCACGTCAGGGAAGCATCTAAGATGTATGTTGAAATTACACCCAGAAGAAATTCAGCAGTACACCTTTGCTACTGTGTTCCTTTAAACCTTTCACCTCTTAAACTGCAAGTTCAATGTCAGATTATAAACATCGTAAAAGCTCATAAAACCCAATCATAAACCTGCCAGCTCATTTCAAGATTATTTGCTCTCGGCCTTGCAAAAACATCATGAGCAGTACGAGAATTGCATCATTTCTCTGCAAACTCTCCAACCCTTCATCTGCATCAAGCTAATGGATGGGCAGAGACAGACCTTTGCAGGTGATTTTCACAACACATCACCTGCCTGCTAAACCATCCACAGCGACATCTGCAACACCAGCTTCTGACAAAATCACCTGCTACTTCACCTTTCTCTTGCAAAATCTAGCTTTGCATATTTCCACCACAACTGACCAAGACATGAAAACTTTCTGCAACTGCACGAGGAGCAAATGCCTAATTGAGATTTTGGGACAACTCTAAGGGGCCCCATGTAGCAATGCCTACCTCCAGCCCTCCCAAAGGCTGAGCCAGGCACCACTGCAGCTGCTCAGGGAGTGGGCAGAAGCACAGGCTGATAGACACCTCCCCACACATCAGGTGCTGGTTGTTTGCATTAGCCTGCTGTAGGAAAAGAGGGGCCACTTCGTTATGTGGGCCGGATTTCCTGCATGACCAGCCACATCATTTCAACCCTCCCAAGGGAAAAGACTGTGGGCTTGATGGAAGCTGTCTGTTGCTCCTCTGTGGAAAAGGACGGCTTTAGTGGAATGAAATTGTCATGGAGGTCTAGACAGAGCAGGGCTTATCAAAAGCAGGTTTCTGCCAAAAACATTCCAGGAACTGGCTAAATCGTATCTTGCAACACCACGGCGATGGTTACGAAGGCCGTTTGCGATCAAGTCTGTGATTTGACCGTACCCACAGCACCGACAATAAACTCAACCCGAACTTCACACTTTAAGCACACAAAAAACCACTCTGGTTTTCAGCTTTGCTGTGCGCTTGCAGAAGGCAAAACAGGGCAGCCAGAAAAGGGAAGGAAAAAAACTAAGACTGGATTAGAGCAGCCCTACATTTTTAGGTGTGGATCAGCTCTTGCAGTCTCTTGGCAAATGAGGTGGCAACAGAAAGTCATCCAGGCAAGTTTAGGAGCTGTGTTCCTGTTTATTTTAATTTTCATTCTATTGATTCTACTGTTTTGTCAGCTCGTTCATGAGTAATGCTGGAACTGGAGGCTGGATGCAACGATGGACTGGGCAAGGCAGATATATCCACTCAAAGAGGGAACCTCCTCGGCCACCAGCCTCTGCTCCCCACAAAACAAGCAGACCTGTTAGAGCCCAGCACCATTCCTGTGATGCTGCGGGCAGGCAAAAGATTAACAATCCATCATTTTAGACCACTGCAATTCCTTATCAAAAGGCCATGACAGATACAAGGAGGAGGAACAGACTAGTGATGATTACACTCCATGTTGTAGGCAGGCATAAATTTGGTAGCTCGATTTTCCTCCTGGAGCAGCCTCAGATGCACTGGGCGTGTGATCACATCCAGTCACGTTACATGAATGCAACACCCTCTGAGAGCAGCGGCTCCAACAGGTTACAGGGACGGAGCTATGTGTGCCTTGGGAGAGCAGATCGTACTGAATCCTAATTAATTTTTTTTTTTTTTAAAATAAAAAGGTGTAACTTGTTTAAATGCCTTTGCATTGCTGGGTGACCTACTCCTCCCCATGACTCCCGCATCCTAGCCATTGCAAGTCGCTGCATACAGATGTAGCAGCAATGGTACGGCTTAATCAGTCAATGTTTTCACAACACATATTTCAAATATTAAGCACTTATTGAAGACTTAGAAGTTACTGTGTAAATATTTGTATTATATTATACTGCTAACGCTTCCTCGCCAACTGTGGAATTTTAAATCTATCTCGTCTGATAAAGCTTTATTTACATATCACACTGCTCTCGATACTCAACAAAGTGAACTGACTAAATTTACACCAACTCCATTGAAGGAGTGCTTGTCAGGGAAGAGCAATTCAATGATTTTCTGTCTCTGCTATGTGACCAAACTAAACCATAAGCAGTCACGCGGCTTGTTTTGGGTTGACGTTAACTGTTTTCACTAGTCAACAATGCTCCCAGGGAAAGCATTGCACAAATGCACCTTGCTCTCAAAATATGACGCAACCCGCACGGTCTACGCTGAGAGCTATGTACTCCCAACACAGAGTCTCTGCTCAAAATTTGGGAAGCTGCCACTGACCTTACATCCACAGCACTGCTGCAGCTGCTTTAGCCCTCTGAAGTGCTCCCAGGATGCTACAATGTCCTCAGGCCCCAAAGGAGTCCCAGGGGTACCAGAGGGCAGAGGCAGGATTTCAGCCACCAGTTACACGTGCAGGCAAGCAGAGTTTGTCATTTATTTATTTGGGTAGATTATCGCCTCCCACTATTTTACAAGAGGAGAAGGCCATGAGAAGCTGCCAATGCTCAGACAAGCAGTTAATGCTTCGCAAAACATGATCAAGACGCAACCAACAGCAAATGCAAACACCATTATTAGTCCCAAAGTACCTTATGTGGAAAAAATAACAGCCACCAAAATGTGAAAAGTATTCTGAAAAATATGACAGATTTAAATGGCCTGGTTTTCCACACAAGCTTTAGGAAATACTGTGCAAACTCCTTATCCCGTCCCTCCCCTTCTCCCCCACAAAAAACCCTAAAAAGCAAATGAAGATTTATGAGACTTTGTATCAACTCCAACAGTTGATATCAAGTTGATCATCACATCATCTTTGAAAAATCTGAGTGTCTAAAGCACTCACAGTATTGAAGAAAAACCCTGTCGTACAATAATAATCTGTTTACTCACTGAATCCAACTCGCAGATTTATTCTTTATTTTACATACTGAAGGAATATTTATTCTCTGATGAACTTAGTTAGACTTGCACAATCATATGTTGAAAAGGAAAAAAAAATGGAGTTGAAGTTGCATGCTACCTTTCAACAGCTCTGCCAGCTGGAAATATGCCATTAATTGTCTGTTCCCTACGTGACTCGAAAGCAGAGGAGTCTGCTTAATAGAAATTCACTCAATTTCACCTTGTTTACTTCAGGTTTAAGAAAACGGCCGGGAAGAAGATAGATTAAATATTTTTCCTTTTACAAATATCCTCCTGTCTTTCTTAGAAACGAGCTTTAAGTTTCAGACCAAATTTCTGACATTTCTAATCTAAAGTGTTATGGAAATTGGAAGAACAAAGTAGAAATGGCTATATTAGAAGAATTTTCCTTAGTTTCAAAATCTGAACAGAATTGTACTAAGAAAAAAAGAAGTACCTCCAAGCATTCTGTATGTGTTACTACCACGCTATGCATTCGTTCAATATATGTGCATTTCTGTTCCGGAGAAATATGTTCTGCTTCCACAGAAAGTCACAGGCACATATAAACAAACAGCAGAAAGCAACGCTTTTTTGTCAACTGGCTTATTCGAGGAAAACAAAATTCAGTACGCGTCACTTTCGCACAAGTCTTTACCGTGCCTTTTGCTGCGCACGGGAAAGGACAGACAGACGCACACACAAAGAAGTACATGGCACGTATTGCCCACGAGCTGCTGCGTCTCAAGCCTCAGCCGGCTGAGCTGAAGCTCTCTGTCGCTCACAGCCCCCTGACAGTGGGCCAATTCACTTGCCCCAGCCTACTACAGATAAATAAACAAGGAGCACATTGTACACAGACATCTGTCTTTTTTTTTCCCCCCACCTTACCACTCAAGAAATGCTACTAATACAACAATTACTTAACCATATAAATCTGAGGTTAATAAAAAGACCATGCTTTGAGTGACAATATCTACTTTGCCATCACAGAACTAACTCTTTTTTCCCTACAAATAAATGTTATTATCCGGAAATTGAACCCTGAGTGGTGAACTAGCAGCTTTCTTTCTTAGACGCTTCAATACATTAAGTGCTTTGCATTATGGACAGATCAACTGCCCATTCACTAAGGAAGGTTACCAAAGTGATGCTGTAAGCTCATTTAGCTCCCCCAGTGTTTACCTTCTACAGCCAGTCTTGGATAGCAGGGGGGAAAAAAAACCATGCAAGAATAAAGATGGGACATTTCAAATGCGGAACGAGAAAATATTTACTTCTCACAGAACGAGAAAATATTTACTTCTCAGGTTAGAGATCCTTTTGCTCAAGCTACCTCACCAAAAAAGTACGGTGCCAGAAGTATGAGGAGGTAGAAGGAGATTTACAGATTGGAAACATTTTGAAATGTAAATGAATAAGGCAGCAAATCAAAACGCTGTGGAAGTTACTTAACAGTTAAACAATCTAGAGCACTTTACAGCAAACTTCATTGGGTAAAAATTTGGATTCATGACCAAAAATACACACAAGACCAATGCAACGAAAAGGAGGATAAAAAAAGACATAAATCACAAAGTTTGAAAGCAGTCATTCCATTTGTGCTTTTTTTCTGTGTTTCTGCCCTGTAACACTTGCCAGGGATGCCAATCTGGTAAGATTCTCACAAAACCACCCCTACTTCCTATAGTAATAAACCCCCTTATTCCTGTTGCAGAATAGGTTCTGAGCTGAAAACAACCCGAACTTGGAAAATGGACAGGGAAAACAAAAAGCTCAAAATTCATCTCCAGAAGGACTGAGAAGAGCAGTAGGAGAAAAACAAACAAAGTGACTGGTGCAAAAATAATATATTTTGCCTTAGTCAGGTAAGAAACATGAAATACTGATTTTAAAAATACAGTTAAGAGAAATAGGACCAAAAAAACTGGCAGTGAGAGAAGGCTGACCAGAATCTTCACTTTAGGCAAAACACCAACCTGAGGAACAATTTTTACCTCTGGACAACAACCAGCCTTCGGTGTACAGAGTTCTGTAAGGGGAGACCCACGGAGAGGGGAAGAGCGGGAAAGCAAGGCTGAGTTAAAGGCCAGCGCAGTGCTGGGAAATTCCCAGCATATGTCTAAGTGTGCAGAACCAAGCCTAAAATATGAAGCATTTGCAGACCTCAAAGTATTTAATACTGCAGAGTTGCAACAGAATGCCACTGGTGAATGCCATGTCCAATTTCACCCACAAATAAATTGTCTTTACGTGGAATTTCCAGGAAGCAATGCATGCTTGTCTGCTTGTGCTGAAATCAGTCCTTTTCTTTCTCTGCAGACATGCATAACTAGAAACACGGCTGGCCCAGGATAAGCACTCAAGGACGCGGCACCATCTATGACGCAGATGGCACCATGACCTGGTTCTGTAATAAATCTTATTTTAATTTAGGAAACAGTTTTAAGATCCTAGACACGTTAATTACTGTGAGGAGGCGATGCTCAGGGAGAGAGACCTGACCACTGTGGCTGCAGGCGTTGGCACCTGCACAAGAGGACTCTGCACGCTGGGTGGTGGGCAAATGGGCCAAGCTCAGGGGGGATCAGTGGCCACCCAGGCAGTGAGATGAGTTTATGATAGACACCGGCACAGCTGGAGGTAGTCAGCATGACCGCTTATGTTCGCTCAAATTGTAGAGTGCCATGGCCAGGGAAGGAAGAAAGGACAGACATCGAAATGGGAATACAGAAAAGGCTACCAAACTGTCCGCAGGACTGGGTACAGAGTGCGGTGAGGCTGTAGCCACAGTAGTGGTCCTGGACCAGCATGGGAAGACATTAAGCAGAGAGGGATATTGAGGAGACCCATGTAGAAAAGGTTTTCACCATTTTTCCCTACGGTGCATCTCAAACACCTCAAATGGGTTCATTCCCTCAAATTTATGTTACGCAATTTCTCTAACATGAACGAGAGAAAAAGACGTGTTTCTGCTTGAGCAGTAAACTCAAGGTGCCGAACCACCGTGGGACCAGGGCAGTGCAATTTCACTTCTCAGGGACAGAAACTTGCTTATTCCCTCAAACAAACGCGTGCCTCCGCACAAACTCTGCAGCAAGCGATCCAAGGGCCACCATGTCCAAAAGGCCACTGTGCCTGCGCGCTGAAAACCAATCCCACTACCCAACCCCAACACCGCTCCGCTCCCAAGCCCAGTTATGTGAGGCAAGGAGAGGCAGGGCACCCATCCCACTGAAGCACGTGCTATCAGGGAGAAGAGCTCATACAAACCTGCCCTACGCACAGAAGAGCCTGCCCACAGAGAAGCCCAAACTGGCAGAGGGCCAGAAAGGAGGAGACAAAATGTCTTCACTCGATTTTAACTTTGTTCTCCCCACTCTCCCTCTTATCTCTACTGTTACACATAGCTGAAAATAACGGGAGTTCAAATGCAAAATCAACTAGTAAATGGAATGACCATGTCTCCATTTTAGCCAAGCATTTTACAGGGTCCAGCTGCTGCACTTAAGCAATAAAGGTGGGGCTGTTTAATTACTTGTTTATCAGAATCAGGTTTGGGCACTCTCCCATTCACTAGCAGGGAAAAGGCAAGGATGATGCTCTCAGAAGAGCTTCCCCAGCTGCCACACCAAGTGAAACACAAGTAAAAAATTCATCTTACTCACTGTGTTCACAAACATAAATCTGAGCTACTCAAACAAGTTGCTTTGTGAGCAGCTGAATTAATGACATCTGACTGCATGTGGACCCACGTGCTCAGATTCCCCAGCACCATGCTCCCTGCTGGCTGGCATGCAGCACCCAGTGGTCAGGAAGGGCCATCAGCCTTCCTCCCACTCCTCAGCTCAGCTACACCACTTGCAGGAGTTACCTTTGAGAATCCTACCCCTCTTTGCAATTTCCTGGACATATGCTGAAAGATTATAAACCTGCTGGTGAAGGGCAGAAGGGTGATGGGATCATATTAGTCTTACTCCCCATGCCTGATGCCCTCTTCCCTTCATGGTACCCTTGCCTTGCTGCTCCATGCACTCAGCATGGCCCAAACTCTCACACTGGCTGTCAGCTCCTCAGGCCCTACACAGAGCACACTGGATTTCTGCACACGTACTCCCAGTCCCCACTGAGAACAACATTCAAGATGTCTGTGAAGCAGCTTACAATTCATCGTAATTTTACCAGATTTTCTTCCAAAGGCTTGGCAGGCATCTACCAGCATTGCACCTCCAGGAAGGAGGAGGAAATGAAGAGAGGAAAAGCATGCAATTGCTAGAAAGCTCACAAAACCAACGAAATTACATCAGCTCATCTGATCTCAGCATTATCTCGCCCCTACAGAACAGATTTTTGGTCCAGCCCAAAATAATCCAATAGCACAACTGCAAAACAATATCTGCAACCGTGTACCCTTGCAAATATCGGCAAATTAAGTCAGAGATCTCACAATTTTATGAATGGAGGCCACAAATTTCCAGTAACTTTACCTTCTTTTTGGTGTACATTTATCTAAATGCAATTTATAGCTGTTGCTTGTGTAAGGTCCAACTTTCTTTTCCTTCCCAACAGAAGGGGAGAATACAATGTTTAAAATATTACCCCAAATTAACGAGCACGGTGACCTAATCTTACAAATCAAGTACTTAAAAACCAGTGCTCCTTTTTCAAATGTTTCCTGCATATTCTGTATCATCTGATTCACCTTTATGAACAAAATACAAGTATTAGAGACATCTTAGTCCCTCTAAGAGGGCATGCGCTTAGATATTCCTTAATAAACTGAACACATGAAAAATCTACCACAACAATGATGTCCACTTTAAAATTCATCACAGAGCTGAGGTCAAAGAAACAGGTCCATTATAGAGAGGGGGCTCTTATTCTTGAATCTGGATAAAACAGACAATTGAATCAAAATACCAGGGCATCTGTACGGTGGAGCTCATAAATACTATACATAAGGGAACTGCTGTCCATTGTCTTGTGACAACTATCACAGGGATATTACTTTTCATATACTTTTGTTTAAGGTTTCAGAGCTCTTGTGACAAGACAGTTTCTGGACAGGATTATCTAAGAAAGTCAACTAACACAAAACTGAACTAGGTGTGTGTGGCACACATGAAAAAAACCTTCTGGAAGGAAATATAAAATAAATGGTTTTCATCAAATTGTGGTCTCCAAAAGGAAGGATACATGAGGTGGCTTTCAGTGCACTGATTAGAAGAGTGACAAGTGACATCAGAATTGGTGTGCAGAGCTCATTACCTGCTTTCCAGCACCTACCACAATTCAATAAATTTTCGCTCCCTATAGGCACTGTGGAAATTCTGAAGGCCTTTGTAACAAAACCAGGATTCATCTTTCAGTTATGACAGGTCCAAACAGATTTCATTTCCGCAACATTGGAAACGTAGGGAGGCACATCTCAAGCAGTCATACTAGCAATTTGACATTCAACAACCAACACTGCAAATTCACCAGGAATGATTTACTGAAAACTCAAGCAAGCAAACAGCCAGCTACCTAAAAATAAGTCTTTTCCTTGCTGTAAAAACTGTTTTCAAAGGTACACCTTAAGTATATGAAAAAGATTTTTAAAATTACTGCATGAGAATTTAAATCAAGAACCACCACGTCTAGCTGAAATGTACGGTTTTATTTCTGTAAATCAGAAGTCTCTTCTCAATCCTTTTACCAAGAATAAATTATTCAAATAATCTAAAAAATGCTGCCTTCCCCTCCCCTCCCCCCTCCCCAATTCAGCATTACAGGTAAACAGCATGGCTTAGGCATTAACAGCCTTGAGCAATATTAACAGCCGGATAGCAAGAATCAGGAATCAGCTGGGTAGTGTGTTTGGAGAGAAGTAAAGACTCTGGGGAAATGAGGGCATCATCTATCAAGGCCAGAGAGAAGAAGTATAACCTGTTTTGAGATCTCCTTTCCTTCTGTCCTCAGTTCCCAAAGCTTTGCTTCAGCTGATCCCAAATAGCAACTCTGGGGGGTTTGTTGTTTGGTTGGTTGGGGTTTTTTTAACAAGAAAGTACTAAAATTGATTTCATGCTGCTACTCCTGGCAGAACTCGGAGAAGCTCATGACAAACCTTTTTTTTCCTTCCATGTTGGAAAGTACTTGACCTGTAAGAACATGCAGACCATCATTCCAATCTAACCTGAGGACTGAGTCCTGCATCCAAGCAGGGGCTGAGAGCCGAGTTGATTTCTCTTTTAGACACAGAATGAGCTCCCTTCAAACCCAGATGTACGGAAAACTTCTCTTACTGTAAGCAACCATCAGTTTCTCATGCTCCTAACTAAAAGAACCTTTGAAACAGATCCTCACTATGTCTGTCTGATTTTGTAAAGGGTTTTAACTAATTTAAGTAAAACTGGCCTTAAGGATGTGACAGCATGGGCTTCAGCCTCAGCTACCAAACCACCATCACGTTCTGGGCATACCCAGAAGGCTCATTCCAGTTGCTCACCCAAGCTCAAACCTGCACTGCTGCATCCTCATGCATTTCATTTTCTTTCACATATTTACAGCTCTGCTGGTAGACTGAAGCCAGAGCAGGCAACACCCACCTGAGCTGAAATCGCACCTTCCCGTTACTACACAGACACATGTCATTACAAATGCAATCAAGTCTGGAAATGCAGGCACAACAGCCTAACCCCTCATGTAAACAGAACTGTAAATCAGCCCCTGTGATCCACCTTGTGTTTGGGAAAACGTTTTTTGATGATCCCATCTAGGGCTTGCTTAGAACCGCGGTTCCATGCAGACAGGGGACTCTCCAGCCCTGGCACCATGGCTGCAGCATGAAGGTTGCTTCTCACAAGCATGTGGAAACCAGATGGGCTACAGAGATGCTCAAGATGCACCAAGGTATGCAAGAGAGGAGCTGGAGCCACAGGAGTGGCAAGAAAAATGATGGAGGTAGACACATATCTACAAATCTGATTAATGTACCTGCTCCCATGAATAGCAATGCAGAGATTTCTTACTGTGGAAACAACGTGGTTAAGAACAAAGAAGGAGCCTGGGAAGTTGAGAATCAATTTAGGGATTTTGCAGTGTGGTTATGACAGTCCTCTTCTACCTTACTGCTGAATGATGAGTGGCACTGCTAGAACAGACAGACAGATAAAAACAGAAGTCCATAAAGCAGAGTGCAACAAATTCTCTGCTGTTACACTTCAATTCACCTGCAAATCCTTACACATGGTGTAAAATTAAAAAACTCACAGACACACCAAGTACCACACGCGCATTAATCACCTTAACGGCTGGGGGTGGGAGGAGATGCTTTTCACTTTTCTAAAATTGAAGGCATATACATCCAAAAAGACGCACAGTATAAAATTATAGATTCTTTGGAAGTCAAAGGCAGATGTCGAAGAGATTTTCATCTGTTGGGGATTTCACTGAGATGCATATATAATATTGCCACGAAGGCAGGGGAAGCAGATACGGTGGTTATATTTAAGTAGTTCAGCAGGAAGTCAGGCTGAAGAGAAGCAGGGCAAGGCAAAAAATTATACTACTCTTACTATACACTTGCTACTCGGAAGCAATAGAGCTGACTTTAAAAAAAAAACAAAAGCAGCAATGAATTAAAAGGATATCAAATGCATTTTATCTGCCCAGTAACCAAACTGGCAGGAAACAGCCTGTTACAAATGCTGCATTCAGAAATAGTCGTTGGAGAAGGCAGCCTAGCCAGCTCTCTCCTCAGCCAGGCAGCTCCAAGGAATCTGCACACCCATCTAGGACAGCACACCGATTGCTACACGCTGCACCTTAATGATCCCTGAGGATGTCTATCATATGGCTGTTCACATCCCAGAGCAGCATTTCCCTAGGTCTGCACAGGAAGCGAGAGAGGCAGGGAGAAGTTCAGCTCAGGGGGAGCTGTAAAAGCTTTTTTTGCCTTGGTGAGTGTGACTTCATCAAGTGAACTTCGTTACGTACGATTACTGCCACCGGAAACTCCGTGCACTTCAGCACTTGTGAGGCCTCTTGGTGTTGGCAAGGAAACACAGAAGGATGCACAAGATTAAAACCAGAGCTGGAAGTTGAAAATTACTTTTTTGAGTCCCTTGCATATTTTTCCCCTTTTGTTTAGCTGATCCAGAACTGCTGTCTGCATGGGGGGGAAAAAAAAGTGTTGGCATTTTCTTCTCAGGCTTTATTTCCCTTTATGGTATCCTTCCTTTCATTCAGCTGTTCCACAGGAGATACTCTTAGGTCTGACAAGCCAAGACCTATAAACTTTGTCCAAAACTACACTTCTAAAGCCCATTGGTGCCAGAATCCCACTTTATTTCTATGGCAACTTTACTCTTCTTACCTTTTTGTTTTTATTTTAAGTCTAGCCTTTACATTAAGACTACTTGCTGAAAATAGACAAGTATTTCTAAAAAGGATACATTTCATCTCAAGGCCTTTCTTCACAAATCCACCAAATTAGACAGCTTATTGTGAGGAATTAACCAGAAAAGCATGGTCAGCGAGAGATAAGGGTTAAAAGGAAAGACATCTGGAATCAGTCTGGTTCTTCCAGAAGTATTCTGAATTTCCCCTCAGGCTTTAGTACCTCCAGACACTGCTTTATTAAAAAGAGTACAAATCAATCCTTAAATGTCTTTACCTTCCATCAGGAGTTTTGTGCAACGGCATAATGCCACAACAAGAAGGTCCCCAGGAAGTCCCACTCACAACGTTTGTGTCGGGAAGTCGGGGAGTCAGTAACTGTGTAGGACACGTGCATCAGAGATCGCAACAGGCAGGTAGGTTGGGAAGCGGTGGCACCACTTCACGTTACAGCCAGGAGGCTGGGACTGCCACACTGATGTGTAACTGTCCCCCAAGCCAGACCACAACATGCACTGGGGAAAATCCCAGTATAGAACCTATTTCCTCTGAAAAGACTGGCTAGTCTTGATTTTTACAAATACTTTCATAACTGATCTGTGAAACAAAAAATACAGAAAAAGATTTTTTTTTTTGGTTAAAAGAATTCTTAGCACTGCATGGAGGGAGCATTTTAAAAAGCCTGCAGTATTTGCAACTGACACATTGTATTTTTGACACCAGAAAGAACAAAATAATCTACCTAACATCACTGCCTAAATTAGTTGGAAAGAGAAAAGGTGATAAATAGATTTTAATTACAATCTAATTATTCACAGCTTACGGCCCCCAGCCAGATCCAGCCAACCAGAAAGGTTACTCATTTGGGGCACCACAGTACGTACCCTCTTTGACAGGGTTAGCTTTACTTAGCAGCCCATGAAACAAGCAGGAAAAATATGATCAATTTATTACTAGAAAAACCTTGGGGATGACAGAATTGTAGAATATATCCAGTTGAAAGGGACCCCTTAGGATCACACATACTTTTTACACTTTTAATTTTTTTTTATTTTCTACAAAAACTTGTTTCAAATACTCACATCATTGCATCTGTCTGTGACACACATACTTGAGATTATTTTTCCATTCCCAAAGAGATATACTCTGTAGATGACTACTTTTCACTCAACCTGAAAGTGGTCAACTGTGTCTTTCAAGTCCAAAAAAACCCTTTCACCCTGATTAATGAAGCTAAACCTTTCCACTCCATTTTCCTTTCAGCACAGCTGCTTCTCTTATCACTCCAGCTGTACTTTCCTCAGAGCTGCAACACGATGCTCAGGTCTGGAAAAGCTTAGAAATATTTATTTTTTAACGGGCTTGGGATTTTGTTTTTCCAGTAGACACAAAATACCAGACCGGAATGATCCTTCACATCTTTCTTCCAAAATGCTGATTGATGAATAGCTCTTTGTAGGATTTTACAAATTTTTCAAGACCAAAATTTCTGCCTGAAGAGGTTAAAAGACTGCAGAACTCTATCAGGCAATTTCTAAAGTCACCAAGTAACAGGGAGCAGCTATGGGTAATTTTAAAAATTATTATCAAATGTATCCATTCTCAGTAAGCTTCCGAGACGGAAAATTCACTACATGGTTAAGGTTGCTAAAATGTACTTAGATTAAATAAAGCCAAAAAATGACTGCTTCTGAAAATAATGCCTAAAAAAGTTGGGGAAAGCAGTCACAATTTCTGGTAGGCTTCAGCGGCTATGGGGCTCTTAGCATTTAAGTTGAGAAAAATGTTTCAAGAATCTTATGGAATACGGAACATAATGGCAGCAATTTACATTTTGGAGTTAAAAGAAAGAAGGCAATGTATGTTACATGGAGGGAAAACACAAAGAAAGAATTACTTCAACAGCTATGAAGATCCCTTGGGAAAATAGTATTTTGGTTTGAATGTGTTTCTTCCTATTTCTTTCCCCTTCTGGAAAGAATTACTACTTTTTTTTTTTTTCTTTTTAACAAGTATACACATATAATATACACGTATGAACTGCATTTAAAATTGTTCAATAAAATTACTACATTAAAGAAACCACACACATTTCCAAGAGAATCAAGTAAGACAGACAGACCCTGTTCTCACACACCAGAAATACTGCCAGATACACAGGATTGCCCAAAGTCACAGAACAAAGAAAACTCACGCAGATGAGCAACATGTGGCAAACCTTTAATCAGGCATTTTTTCTATGCGTGCTAACACCAGCAAAAGCCAGCACCGGGAATGTCAATATTTCACAGAGCAGAACAAAACCAGCCCTGACAGCACGGGGGCATCTCACAGTGCCAGCAAACCACAGCACTGCACAAGCAAAAGAAGAAACACCTTTGAAAATCAAAACCATAAAGCATCTTGGATGAGGCGTTCAGATGATCTGGGATCTTAAAGAAAGAAAAAAGGAATCAGTTCTATCGTAATTCAAACAGGCGAATGGCAGGCAGCCATCCCAGCCTGCCTACAGAAGACATCTATGGAGACACAGAGAGACGGCTCGCCAAAAAGAATTGTTTGGCTCTCCTTCTCCCAAAGGAGGAGGGCAGCAGGAGTCCCCCAAGCACAAAGAAGGGACAGCCTACTCATCGTCCTTCCCAAGGGTCTCACCTGTGCTGAGATGGGATGGCACACACACACAGAGTACACGGGCACTGCCCAGGAAGCCTGCATTTCCAGGCTAAGATCTGGAGACACGTGAGGAGCGAGTGGGCAGCACAGTCTCCCCGGGAGCTTTAGGAGAGCCAGAGCAGCCTCGGGCCCCAGCCCCGTTACACTCTGGTCCCTCCTCACCGGGGTCGCTCTGCGGAGCTCCTCGGCACCCCAGCCAGCTACACAAAGAGAGCCAACACGTGTGCTCCTAAATTAGGTTACACAGAGCGGTGGCTTTAGAAAGAACAAATTTTCCTTCTCCCCCCCCTTCTCCAGAAATTGACAGAAAAACGGGCTGGGGAAAGTACTTCACAGATTTTAGAAGAAAATTAAGAGTGCAAGGGAGGGAGGTATCTGTAGCCAAACATGAGTCAAACTGGCCCTGATGACAGGGAGAAATATTTCATAAAGCTGCTGCTGCTGGAACTTTTATTGTACTTTTAAAATTCTCCTGAAGGCAAGGCTTTGTTCAGTTTTTGCTCATTAGATTTCTGCAGTTTCTACCCTATACCGGGCTATCTGACATTGTAGATTGCTCTAACCCACACAGACACATCAGCCCTGCATCAGAAAGCTGAAAGGAGCCGCAAGATCAGCCTAAATCGGTTTTTGTGCTGCAGCTTTGTTCTCTCTTTTTACCTCTGATCCGGCAAATTAAATTCTGTTTAACCTAAGAGTTGATACTGTTACTGATTCGCATGTACTTATTACAGAGCCATATGTGGATTGTCGGAGAGTGAACATTTTTCAAAGTGATCTGATGAAGATTAAGGTAATTTACTTGATAAATCCATAAACATAAACTGAAAAAAAAATATTTAAAAGCATATTTCACTGTCAAAGCCTTCATATTACTTAGATTCTAATCTATGTATTTAAGCATTAAGTAGACCTGCATTTTCAGACTCAATGTTTTCATCCTCCTCCTTTTCCTCTGCACACTCTCGGCCATACTAAATTTCTCGGTGAGAGCTTCTGCTGCCCATTAACAGCTCAGTGCACAAGATCACGGAGTTATCACAGCCATTTTAGACAGCACGGAATCCAAGAACAGAACTTAAAAAAAAAACCCAACAAAACACGGAACCTGATTTAGAAAAAATGGCTTAACGTGCCTTATGAGCTTTTGTTTGTCTATTTTAATGAACAATGCATTGCAGGGGATGAAGGCTGATTTATAAAGAGACACGGATGTTCCCGCACAGAAGGCAATCAGTTCCCAGTTTAATTATTCACTGTGAAAACAGAATTCCCTTTAACCATTTCAAACACGGCCTTTTCATTTGACTGAAATGCCTCCGTGCGTTGCATTTGCCCCTGGCCTGGTTAAAGGATCGCGTCAGAACTCTTGCTGGAGCCACGAGAGAAGCAGGACGACCTATTGCGCAGCAAGGTTAAAGACAGCAGTGCTCCATTTACTTCTCTACTGCTTATTACGTTGCACACTTCTGCCATTTAATTTCTACCCATACGTAAGTGGCTTACGCATTCCTTCATTAAATCCACCTGCCTACACTTCGCAAGCATTTTACCTTTTCATCTCGATCTCTTCAATTCCACCTCCCCAACTACTTTAAAAAAAAAAAAAATTCTATCCCTCTATTCATTGTATGATTCATTTCCGGCCAGCTTTTTATTCCGTCAGTATTCTGAGATGAGCAAAATTAAACAGTTTTAGAGCTGACGTCAGACCACCGAATTCTGTAAGAACAACACAGAAGTTTCATAATTATATTTCATTCTGTTCTGCACCATTTTATTTTATTTCTGCCTATCATCATGCCGTAACAGAACATGAAAAGGTTTGCGAGAGCCATGCTGGGTGATGCCCGTGTCTTTTTTCCTCAGTAGTTCCAGTTAATTTATAACCCAGTAACGTTCATGTCTCGTTCAGATTATTCCTTCCAACGTGCATTACTCAAAAATTAATTTTATCTTCCAGCAAGCTGCCCACGGAGCCTACCGGGGCTGTATATCATGTAAGAGAGGAAGGAAGACACTTATTTGGTCTCTGGGCTACAGCTTGTCACTGCATGTCCACAGAATCCAGCAACAGCACAGGCTGCCTGCAGATAAGGAGAGTGGGGCGCGCTCCAAAGCCGCTCCGAAACAAGCGTGCTTTATGGCACGCCTTGTCGGCGGAAGCACGGCTGGAGGAAGGCGCACTGCGGAGATGGGGTCGCAGGCTGGCAGGAACCTCACAGATGAAGAGCCCCTGGCCAAAGAGGCCACAAGCTGTCAGGAGCTCGTTGATGCGATGGGGTCCGAGCCCGATTTATAACCTTAATCCTACTCAGCTTTAAAGCAGGCGAGCTCGGTGTGTTGTTTTTCTGGTTAATTTTTTTAAGTAAATCTGTGTATACACTCGCAGAGCTCTATAAATAAAAACCATGTGCATTTATCTCCAATTAAACTCCTATGTAAATTTATATGCAAATTAAGTGCAACCCTCAGGCTGCTGGCGAGGTGCCAGTTCGGCTCAGCCCCTGGTACAGCAAATTGCGCACCACCGGTGGGATGTGACCTGCCACTGACGAGTTTAGCCAGGAGAAGGAAAGCACGGATGGGCCCGTCCAGGGAGGACGCAACCAGGACGGACTGCGGGTTTCAAAACCTCCGAACGCGGCGCATCCACGCCATCAGAAAAAGAACGCACGTCACTCAAATGCAAGGGAAAATGAGACTGAATGTGTCATTCTGTGACGAGCAGATTTCTCTCGAGCTCCTCGCCTGCCCACCCCCGGCTCCTCGATGCTTCACCCAAGCCTGCACAGTAAGAGCCAAAAGCTTTTTGTAGGCTCTGTATACAGGTGCAGTAGCAACGCCCCTCCCAAAAAAACCACCAGGAAAACAAGCGATATAGGGGAAGGGGGAAAAAAGCAAAACCCAGATTTGAAAAGCACATTAATCTGCTTGACAAGCCATGAACCACATCACCACTTTAATTAGAAGCAGAATCTGTGGAAGCAGAGGGAACACGAAGGTGCAAGCATTTATAACAAAAAAGGGACTTGTGATTTAATGACCTCCTCTGCTAGTTTAAAAATTAATGGGGCCAAATCAGATTAAAGTATTTTTAATACAAACCAGTCCGACATTTATCACTGGTGCTAACTGTAAGGTGGTTCCCCCATCATTTCAGCAGAATAAGAAATTCTGCTCCTTTTTCATCTAGGCTGCCTCCAAAATTAATTCTTAAAGCCACCTTGTATTTAAGGTGTTTCTGCTGTGGTCCAGCGTGTACTGCTGACTTCCAGTCTCAAACCCCAATCATTTAGGATGACTCTTCTCTATCTCACCGCTCTAGGCACAGCCTGGGAAGGGAGATTGGGAAACCCCAGCCCACCTTCAGACTGTAATGCCAGAGGAACTAGCTCCATGCACACCTGCAGGGCAGGGGTTTTTTTCCTCCTCCTCCTCCTCACCCCAGCACTTCTTCCTCTGAGGGGCTTTTCTTTTTTTTTTTTTGCAATGCCTCTTTTTAAGCCAGGCCAATGCAATGCTCTGTTCCACAGAGCAGCCCAAGAAGTAATTTGCGGGCGCAAGGGGGAAGCAGCAGACTTGGAGCTGGATGGACACGGACGGACGGACGGATGGATGTCACCCACCTAGCCTCAGGGAGACACCAAAGCCCCTCACACACCACTTCCTTGCATCCAAACCTGCCTTTGATTTAGAGTTTGTGATTTACCGCCACCACGGAGAAAGAGAGGAAGCACAGCAAGTGATATCCTGACGGGGGGAAAAAAACTCTTTTTGAATGTGGCATTTCTGCAGCGCTTTGAAGGCCTAGTCAGCCTGGAGAGATGCATGTGCCAAGAGCATGGCTTTCCACATTAAACCTTCCAGGGAAAAAAAACCCAAACTCATCTTGCAAACACCGGTCGATGGCAAGGTGATGGAAGAGCCACAGTTGCAAGACGCTGGTGCTCTTACTCCTCTCCTCCTGCCCTGTCACTGTGGTTCGGTTTCAACGAGAAAAAATATGAAAGTAATCATCTGAACATCGCTCTTTCTCTGAGAAAAACTATACCTTAATTCCTTAGAAAAGTAATTGACTAAATTGGGCATACAAAATTCTGGGATAGGAGGTTAAAACACTGAAAAAGTCAGCCAACTGCAAACAAAAGTTTATTTCCTTTGGACAGGTAAATAAAAACCTCTACAGTCTAAAGGCTAATGTCACGACTTTAAATAAGTCTTTCAAACCAAATTACCAAGACTGTAGAAATGAACCTCATTTATAAACTCAGGTGATTTATTTCTCAAGTGCATGAGATTTACATTTGCTTCCTTAATGCTGAGGATCAAATTTTCTTGAGGCACATGAGCCGTTTACAGAGAAATATTCTTAATTCAAGGTGCAGCACAACTTGAGCTTTACTTCTTACAGATGCACAGTGCCCATCAAGAAATGAGTAGCACAGAGGAGGCTTTGAGCTACTGAATGAAAACCAGATTAGATCAATCCAACACATTCCTGGGGTGTACAAAGTCACTGATGAGAAACATAAACTAACTGAACCCCAAATCTGGTATTTTGCGCTCTCTCCCACCCAAGTATTGCTACGTCTCAAGCCAGAAAAGAAACCTCTCTGTCTGTCCCAGCTGTGGCACCAGATGGACTCTGCTTCCCAAAGGGCAACTGATCTAAACCCACTCACCCCCAGCACACCTGGACACCTCTGTGCAGCTGCCTGTGCTGCACCTGTAAAGCACCAAAATTAAACCTATACAAGTCTATTAAACAGCAGCAAGTGGTTAAGCTGCAGAGAAACAGCCCATTACACCACTCCACTTAGCAGGTAAACGATCTTATCTCTTCCACTTGCTTCCTTGGAAAAACATGCAAAGCTGGGAGAGGAGGAAAAGCACAGGGAGAGCAATTTTTGGCAGTGACAACTGTCAGAGGGAGTTTGGTTTGAAAAGAAATATTAAAAGCTTTTCCCCACTTTCTCCTGAACGGCCTGGAGACTGCTTCATGTTATGTATTAAAGCAACATCTATTTTTCAAAACCTAAGAATATAGTATCAGTACATACTGCCTCGGGGTTTACATCAATTTCCTGCTTATTAATTAATTGGCTTGTTAATACAACAATTTGCAGGCCTGTACTGCCTAGTGAGCTCAAGGAGCCTGTGTTCTCCCTGCCAAGATCAATGTGCATTAGTCTAAACTCTCTGATGTAGAGCAGACTCTACTTCTGTCAGAGATAACTGAGAAGCGGCATTAACTCTTAGAAACATCTGCTCAATATTGGAGGGACAGATGAAAAACAAGGCATAAAGTTTAACTCCCAAATGCCATCATTTAAAGGGTCGGATGAAACATCATCTGCAAGATCAGGAAAAAAAACTGGGGGGGGGGGGGGGGGAGGAGGGGAACAAACCCCACAAAAATAACACCTACAAAAACCAGCCCTTCCTTTGCCAGCAATGCTATCAGTGAAATGTAAAAACAAGGTATCGACAACATCTTGCAGATCAGGCATAAACCCCCCCTATAACTCCTTCATTCTTTACAGTCTGGACCTCTAGAAAACACGAACCTTACATTACTGAAGTGTATCAGTAGAAAAACACTCACCTGGCTGCAATGTGAATACAAATAATCCACCTCTGAGGCACTTCCCCAACACACAAGCTTTGTTCCTTGGGTCACATTAACATTAGCCCAATTAGGTCCTGTCACTAAGCACGTACCAATTCCCAAATATTCATGTACAAATTAAGAGGCATCAGGATGCAGCATATTTATGCATTGTTTGCCCCTCTGTTTTATGAGTGTCCTTAGCTCTTATCAAGTCCTCTCTATCAGTTCAAACTAGCCACCCCTACTGATGAATAGAACAAAATACCAAACAGCCCTCCAGAAACCAACATGCTTAAACTCCACTTGTTTACAATTGTTGCTTGCAGCTGGGTTTTTTTTTTCCTCTATTCATTCATTCATTTACATAAACACCTTTAGAAGGAAAGCTTCCAGTGATGCTAAAACTTATGGGTATGGTTTCATGCTTCACTTCAGCCGATCTAAAAGCAGGCTGTTGGTGACAGGGACACTCCTGCTCTCCACTGAAATATTCCTACATTTATCTGTAGCCAAACGCTGACTGTCACACAGGAAGGAGGGACAAACTGCCAGTGAGGAGGGCAGAAGCAGATCTCAGGCTAGCATATATCAACCAGGACATTGCATCCCAAATCCTACAACACAATCCTTGCATCTCTTCCCTTTGAG
Organism: Mohoua ochrocephala; assembly: GCA_013398855.1. NCBI lineage: Eukaryota > Metazoa > Chordata > Aves > Passeriformes > Acanthizidae > Mohoua > Mohoua ochrocephala. The sequence continues at coordinate 219,135 of VZTA01007674.1, forward strand.
TCCTCCATCCATGCATCAACCAAAATGAAACTCCTAACAACTCATACAGCACCTCCATGCTGCCTCTGCTTCTTTCATCTCCAGCAGAAGGCAGATGTTTTCTAGGTCAAATCCCCAGTACCAAACTGCCAAAGAGGCAACAACAGTGTTTTTCTCAAGGCCTTGGCTTTCATAACCTGCCATCGTGCAGGGAAAACAGGACACGGGAAAATTCAGAGCCGGAGTACGGGGGGCAGGCAGTGATCCTCCAGCTGCCCCATCCTGCAGGGACATCCTGTTGAAAGGAAGAAATTTGGGAGGCTGGATATGGGTTGCAGAACCACGTAACTGTTGAGAAAAAGCTGACAAAGAAGAAGCATGTGCAATGCATGTCTGAAAACCGCTCTCTACAAATGCTGGTATATACATACAGTTACCTGCTCAACAGGCTCTCTTTCAGATTATGGGGGAAAATATCAACAGCAGCCTGCTATCAACATTTTCATCAACAGCAGAGCAGGAATTAAAATATCAATTATCTATCCAGATTTTAAACAAACTTCTCCAACTCTGGACACACAAAACAAGCAGAGTTCTTTGCCGTGAGAGTCAAAAATCTAACTCACAATTTTAAAATGAGTCAGTGGTGAATAAATTCCTTTTAACTGTGTGTCAAACTTTAGTTTCCAAAAGGTAATTTTATGGATGAGGCCAAAAATCATTTCTAATATGAATTTCAAAAGATATCACAGCAAAAATCAATTATGAAGTCAATGCACAGAAGCAGACATGTTGGTTTCATGGTACTTCCGTTACCTTCCTCTATATTAAAACACAGAACATACAAAAAACTGTAGACTGTCCTGGATTTCATTCCCTCTAAGCCAGTGCTTCACCAGACAGTGCAGGGACCAAACACTGTGGTTTTACTTTTGCAATACCATAAGACAAGATGCAGGAGCTCTTTCACTGCCTAACTGGAAGAAGGGGTAGGCCAAACCACCGCCCCTACAACACAAACTTCGTGTCATGGTTCCTTGGAAAAGGACAACAAAATGGAGTGGCATTGCAGTCCACATTAAAAAAAACACTTAAGTGAGACTGAGCTGTACGAATTGGATACTGACCCCAAAGCCTTTACTGTTCAGTATGGACTTCCTGCACTCAAAGGAATGAAGCTCCAGAGTTTCAGCCCCGGCTTTACACCAGTCAGTGAGGGAAGCACCATCCCCTGGCCACCTCCTGATCAGAGCAGTTAACACCACCACTTATTAGTCCATAAAAGCCCAGACCCCTAACACAAAAACTGCAGCCTGAATAGGAAGTGGCAATGCAACTAGAGACAAATGCTAAATCCCCAAGTCACGAGAAAGATGGGAAAAAAACCCATGCTGGGCAGATGCAGCCCCCTGCAGAGTACGTGAGAGAAGGACAGAAGAAAGAAGCCAACTCATTCTGCAGTCAGACAGAATGTACCTGCAGGTAAATACTAAGATATGAACTGATGCAGGGACTGATCGCTTCAAGGACGTAAAACCACACCAAAAGTGACCTGGGTTTCTAAAGCAAGGATTACGAGGCATAAACTGCTTGGCTAAGTAAGAAGGCAAAATAAAGAAAAGTGAAAAATAGGAAACACCGACGACATGTGAAATGCCAGATGTTACCAAATGCTCTGCCAAAATTACTTTTTGCAATCAGCTGGAAACAGAGGGCATGACCTGCCCTCTCCAGTACATACAGTGCAATTCCTTTTCGCCCACACCATATATCAGAAGGGAAAAAAAAAAATTGCTCTAGTTGACTGTTGTGTCTCCAACAGGGAAACCCAGTGGATTTGTGAAGCGAGCCAATCTGTCCTTCAAGCACGAAGCAAAGGTTTAATCAAATACAAGGTGTGCCAGCTTAGTGGAAGCCGCTCTTCACTGAGATTACGTAAACTTTTTAAAACGCACATAGGAAAACACCTCAGAAGATTTAGAGGATTTGTAAGCTGAATGCCTGATGATACCCTGAAGGGAAGGAGGACTTAGAGATAAGATGAGGGCTTGACCTTACACGGAAGACATCCTCCAGCAGCACAGAAAGCATCATATTTGAGGGAGAGCAAAGGCAACAGTATCCCCAACATTTTGCCATCAACTGGGATTAGTATCACGAAGAATTCAATTCACTTGTGTATTTGTAACACAGAAATACAGGCATGTTAATTCACTCATATCCAACAAGGAGTGAAAGAGGTCACCTTAGCTGCCCTGGGTATGAACCCTCACTAACTTCTTGCCCTTGAGAGTGAGTTGGCCTATCCACACCTCCACACCTTGCAACACAGGAGCTGCCCGGAGCAGTGCAGGAGTCTTCCAGTGGAGACCACCACGGCCAAACCATCTGCCTACCTGTGCCCCAGAGGGTATTTATAACCAGAACGCAGCATCTTAATGACATGCTATACCTTTCAAAACATGGAATATTTTCTCAACAGAGATGAATCCAAGTGTCAGGTGTTTCAATGTCTTGTCTCCTGCCAAGACTGACTTGCAAATGCTCACTCTATTTATTGAAGAGGCTCCAAAAAAAGCTCTTTTAGGGCTGTCTTACTATATATCCAAATTCTCTTTAGACAAGGCAGAACGAGCACTTCTCATCTCAAATCTTAGACAATGTCCCCAAGTTTTCCTCAGGAGAAAAAAGCCTGAGCGAAAGTAGAAGCGTGCACAAATCCAGAAGTCACGAAGGGTCACTCTTCAAGCAAACTAAGCCAAGCTGTATTTACAAAGTAACCTGGAAACCAGGGATTTTAAACACTAGAGCAGACTGACCACATGTATTAATAAAGTTTGTGTCGTGCCAATATTCCCCTTATAAAACTTGTGTTTTCAGGGCTATGTTCCATGTCAAGCTCATCGTTCATGATTTCAGACTGCAGTGCATCTAGCGATGACACACTCAGCTTCAGGGTAGCAAGGAATAAATATTTCCCAGTTTAAAAAAAAAAAAAGAATCCTTACTGCTTTTTCTGAATGCCCGATTTTTCGCTATTTAACTGTAACTACAGTTACTACAATATTTTCAGGGCTGAAATTTGACCTCAAAATTAAGGTTTAAGGATAGCAAAATGTTTACTTTTGAAATGTAACAATTTTCATCGGAGGGTAAACCTGCAGATCAGCTGTTGTGATACTACACTACTCGGGCAGTAGCAAACTGTTGAAAAGGCAAAACAGTAATTTTAGTCCATCTGGAAAGATACATGAGAACAAAGGAGCAATACTCCAAGAAAGAGTAAATATCTTCTGGTATAATAAGATGAGATAATCCTTGCTGTTTTCATCATTTTCTTTTTAAATACCTGAAAAGCGGAAACCTTTGCCGTGTTCTGACAAAACAACATGCACGATTTCTATTGTCAGATCTATCAAATATTTTCATTTTTAAATTTTAAAATTTACTGAGGACAAAAAATTTTCCCATCTAACATTTATCTAAGCACCATACAGAAGAATATTTCTGAAATACTCAAAATACTTCTCTCCAATTACTTCTCCTTTCAGTCAGTATACACTTGCACCAGCTATTGAAGTCAGAGGTCTGGAGCCTATACACAAGGTCATGAAGAAGTTGTAATAGCTCTTTCAAAATGAGACATCTCAGGACTTTTAAAGTTAGCCTACGTTTTTTCTAAATAACTTACATATTTTGCAGCCTCTTTCAAAGAAAAAAGGAAAGGTTAAAAATTAAGCTGGTGGGAGAAAATTGGAGAAAGATTTGTCAATTATATCGGTTTCAAAGGGAAATGGCAGGAGGTAGCTTCTGCTGAATTCAGAGAAAAATTGCCCAACAGGAAGCATGCATTCAAGTTACAGTATTTAAAACAAACAAACAAAAAACTCACCTAAAAAATGCCCTAAAACAAACCCCAAACAAAAAGACCAAACCAACAAACAAAACCACAGATGAGGACCCTTAACATAACGATACATACATGACTTATACCAACTCAAGAAATGCCACGAAAAACCCTTTTCATTCAAAACCACACTTGAATTATTCTGTGGGAAATAACGATCATTCACGACCCCGTGAGCTCCCACCTGCACTCATCCTTCCCCTCAGGCACAGCCCTTCTTCCCCAGCTGTGCCCTGTTTCTGAGGGAGGTGGTGCGCACATGGACAGAAGGAAGATTAATTCACCAAAACCTGGTTTGCATCACAGGGATCTGCAGAGGCGGTGTGAGAGAACTCAGAAACCACAAACACTTTTGGATGGGTGGGGCTTCTTTCTGAAATGCATGCTGAAGCCTACACCAAACCTCCTCGTTAATTTACTGAGAACATGTTTTGGAGTTTCCCTGTAACACAGATTTGTGCATTACACCATTCACACAGTTCTCACAGGACTGGCTGTGTATTAGCTCACTGCGCAACCCAGGCTGCCTAACTCAGAGGCAGAAGTCTGAATTTCCTTCGTGTTCCACCATCAACCACAAAATGTCCAAGGGCTCTACAACACGCTGATGACGTGGAGAGCGTTCTCTTTTACATGTAAAGATGTTGCATTCTTTTCACTTCTTTTTTTTCCCCTTCCACATTTCTGAATATGGGACATATGAACAGCATATTTGAGAAAAACTCTGCTATTAAATAAAAAATGAAAAACATAAAAATTTAAGGTATCTTCATTAAAGATGCCCCAGGAATTTGAGCTATTTAGCTTCCCAAGAGATAAAAGAAATCTCCACCATTTCAAATTGTAATTTGACAATACTGAACTCTCACAGACATATCCAGAGGATTTATTTCTTTTGAAAGGGCCTTCGCTAAACGTACCATCTAAACAGTGACTCAGAAGCCCTGAAGTGACTTGGAGGCATGTCAGCTTAATCCTGCGACAACGTGAGTGGCTATTCTTGCTCTCAAGGTGCAACAAGTCCTTTCATGATCTCCAGCATGAACGCAAGGAGCTGTCTCTGCTGCAGCAGCAGCTGGAAGTAGAGCCAGCCTCAATAGTCCCGGACAAATTCCGTGCACGGTGCCCCTAATTACCACTGTTTTCCTCCAGCTATATCCCCTTAGGGTTTGCTTTTCTGAAATCAAGAAACACAATGGGAACCAGACTGAAACAAAACCCTGTCCAGCCCTGTTTCTGCACCATACCAAGCTGCTGCAGTGACGCGCATATCAGTAATTAGACGGCGACAGTATTTTTGAAGCTGCCACTTACGTGTTTAGATTTGGAGGCATGAGTTTGCCTGCCTGTGACTGTCTGACGGGTTACCTTTACCACAGAACTCCATCAAGGATGCATAAAAAAAGTAATGCAGAACGTCTTGCAGAGACATTTCCAGCTTCAGTGTTCAGCTGCAAGTGTTTGCTTTGTCTGTTCAAGTGAAAAATGATCCCTCGTCCGAGAAGCTGACAAACTGTTTTTCTTACTTGTAGCTTTTGCTCTCTTCTTCCATCGAGTTTTTACACCTTTTCATAGGCCTGTTGTGTTTTACAGAGACTTGTGCAGGATTCCTCCAAATCAGAAAAGAGGCTCTTTAATAAATACAATTTCAAAATCTAAATGAGCCAAATTTACTTCTGGATAATGGAATTTTTATGCGTATATTTTTAGCGAGACTTCAGTCCTGGGATTAAATTGAAATTTATGTAGGTAATTACCATCACTGGAGAAAAATACAGGATAATCCACATCTAACAGCTTCCTCTTATAATTGTAAATACTGGCCACTGTGTTGCATCAAGAGCCGGCCACACAAGTGGATAACTCAACCATTCCTGTACTCGTGCAGGATGTACGCAAGGTGGTATTAATGAGAGCAAGGGTCTGAAGTAGAGCTCACCAGACCAAATAACCTCCTGACCACACAAGTAGAAAATAATTAAAACAACGCACCGCTCTCATTTGGTTTTTGGGACCAGATGGCAGAGGCTCAGGCAGCCAGTGAGTGAGACAGCAGCGATGCTGTGACAGGGCAGGGAAGAGGAAAGGTAGTCTAGTCCAGGCTGGGCACATGTAAATATGGATAGACTGAAGGAAGCAGTGTCCTCCTGAGCACAAAACCTTGGAGCAGAAGCCTATTTCAGGGCAATCCATTTCACTCAGACATGCCAGGTGGGAGCTGGCTGCCTGTTAAAGCCAAGCCACAATGTCTTAAAGCAGGAAGAGAAATGCATGTCCTACTTCTGAGTTGGTGCCTTTAGAGCTGAGTATTTAATGGCATACAAGTAAGTACAATGAACGGGCCGGGGGTGGTTTTGAGAAAAAAAAACCCTGCTCATTCTGAAAAACCACTTAGAGTAGAAGAGCATCCCTCGAGCAGAGCAGGAGGAGCGAGGTCAGGCTCGGCCTTTGCGTCGGGGCTGCGTCGCCCTTCCGTACCCGCTCCTGCAGAAGGCGCATAACGTGGGGAGAGGAAATCAAAATGGTAGTGTGACCTTCACAGGCTATAGACAGCTTGAATGCAGTTTAACCCCAGCATTAAGGATGAAAGCCTAGGCTCATGAAAGGCGGGCATTAACTAATCTGCTTACCCATATGAAAGAAAAAAAAAAAAAAAAAAGCCACGTACACACCAAAAAGCACACTATGGTTTACGGTAAGCCTGCCAAGAATGTAGCAGCATAATCATAACAGAGTTTATTTCAACACATCATCGCAACCATGCCTAAACGTTGTTCTTTGTACTGGAGCAGGCATAACTGCTGCTGTCACTTATCCCTCTAACGCCTATCTGGGAGGCGCCGAGGCTCCCGCAGCCACCACGCTCCATCCTGTGCTCCGCTGAGCCTGGCCAGTGCCAGCCGCTGTGCCCCCCTCCCAGAGCCTGCCATGCAGCATCAGTCAAGAGGCTGGAGCCATGTATGACAGAAAGCTGTGGGTGGGGAGGAGGGATTACCAAAACAAAAATTAAAGAGCGTTTGCTTGTACGCGTCTGCCAACTCAGTCAGCTGAAGGAGCAGGAGGAAAACAAGGCATGACAGGAGGAGAGACAATTATTCTTCTTCCCTTCATGAGTATTTTCCTTCCTGTAGCGACCGTGTTCCTTCCCTGTCTTCCGACTCCTTTGCATCCTCCATCCCTGACAAGGACACCCCAACCGAAACCCAGTTTTTACTGAAAGATTTTGGCATAGAAATATTTCGACTACAGACATGGCATAAACATATTAAATAATGTTTCCTTATCTTTCTCACATAGAAATCCCTCACCCTCCGTCTCTTCAGCCTCTAAATGAATTTGCTTTCGTCTATTCAGCAATGCTTTTTGGCTCAAGTTTAATTAAAATTTCAACCAGCCTATATGAGTGAGATGGTATCTTTCCTTTCAGAGACAGAAGACAATATCCTCTAAGTATTTCATATCCTCATTTCTTAAAATCAGCTCATCAGAAAACCACACTCCTCAGCAACAAGTGTTAGATTATCTTTAGCCACCAGCATCAGCGTACTGAAAGACTGGAGTAATTTTATTGCCTCGCTGTGATATTATTGTGCATTTCTCTTCTCTGGTGGATTTCTCCGCCTTTCTTTTTTCAATGTTATTTCATTACACCAGTTCATCTGTTCAAAGGATTCCTTAGCTATGCACAAGGTTCAAAAACTAATACTGTATCTCTAGATTTCACGAAGACTGAAAAACTGAAAATATTCTGGGCTCTGCTCTGTGTGTGCAAGTTTTTTTTCCACCTTTTTGTTCAGCCACAGAGTTGACATCTTCCAAACTTCCCTCTAGAACCACAAGATCTGGTAATACTAATTTCAAAATGAAATCTGATTTTCCCACACAAGTGAGTAGTTTTGGGATCCAGAAGATTCTAAAAACATCCACACAAATACCATGCAAATAGTTGAAACTGTATTCCCACTCAGTGATTTTGCTTCCTTCCTCAACTCGGCCCAGAAAAACCTTGTTAGGGTGTGCCGAGGTGCAAGGGTGGGTGCCACGTCTGAGGACTTCTCTCAGCTAAACTCTAGCTGCTTCTTTGCTACCCTCTCCTGCATCCCAGGGCACATCTCTTGCATTTAAGAGAAATTCCAGGATCCTCTCCTGAGCCACTGCAGCAGGGCACATCTCTCTTTGGGAAGAGAAGGAATAAAGGCCAATAAAACCATTCGTGCAATCCAACAGGATGGGAATGTACCAACTTAGAGAATATGCTGGAGTCCAACTCCAAATGCCTGTCTCCAGCTGCATCTAGAGAAGACAGTGACAGGGGTGAGGAGAGAACTCTCAGTAGTATGCCCAAAAAGAACCACACAACTAAAAACCTCTGGCTTTTAAAGGAAAAACACTCAGCTCACTCTTGTCATTAAATGCACTTAAATTTGGGGGGGAAGGACTCCATGGATGGACTCACTCAAGTTTGATCAGGATCTTCTACAAAAATATCCAAAAAACCCCCTAGAAAACCTCAACAAATCAAATAATTTGTAGACATACTCATGAAATTCACTGTTTACTATCACATAAAGTATTTGCATATTTGAGTATTATTTTTAAATATGACCATTTCCTCACTTGACAAGGCAAGTTAATTATATTGCATAGCAGAAACTGCATGATGGGTTGCAGGGTTAAAGCTGCTCCCTCAATAGTTCATTATCAAATATACAATTTTCTCATTTCTACTGTTTATTCTAGAGAGCTGCAAGTCAATGGATTACACCACTACTAAAACCGAACAAATACATTTGTCAAAGATGACAGTGGCTCATTCATCTGACCAGGAGCCCTCATCAGGACACTGTCTGGTGCTATGGGAACTCCTACAGACACTTCAAGGGAATGTTCTCCACACAAAATCACCATTAGGATTATAGACCTAAATAATTTTCTTTTGATTCATAAACATAATGGAAATTCATCATAAGGTAGAAGAAAAAGGCCTTATATTTGTATATTTGCATACAGGCATGGAGGCACTGCTTTTAATGCCTTCATTTTTTAATCAACATTGAAGCAGTTTTCTTTTCCTTAAAGTGGTGCAGTAAAAATTAAGTTGAATTCCAGGTGGTTGCTACCGTAATCTTAATCTTGAAGTGGACAGGCCTCCCACTTATGCAAGTCTTGTTCTTTTACCACCATCATCACAACTTTCTGAAAGGTATTAATATTTATCTTAAGGCAGGGCAATAGGGTCAAACTGCTGTTTTCCTCAGAGGCCCCAGAGCCATTTGTATACTTTTCCTACCCCTCCCTCTGAGGTTCTAGACTGCATCCCGCGGCTGCTGTCGGGACACAGACCTGCAGGATGGAGATGTTCACAATCACCATCTGCTGCTCCTTCTAAGAAAGATCTCAAGCAGGAAGCTCATGCCATTGACCTCATTTGATCCAGGCTAAAAGTAATAATGGAGCTCCTGTGGCTAATTGCCAAGAGAGAAACACTCTAAAGGACTTATTTCCGACATCCTCCTCTCCTCTGATGAAGATCTAAACCAGCAGCTCGAGACAGGCTTCTGATTAGATCAAAGTAGGAAACATTTCATGTTATTAGCCACATAGTTTCGTCGTGTTTATGAACCGCACCATAATGGACGCCAGACAAGTTAAAATACAGTAGCTTGCAAAAACCATGATTGTTATTAGAATGTAATTATTCACATCCAATATGCATCTTTCTAGTAAATGCTTGAAAATATTTTCTGTCCCCAACTTCACTGGAATTCAGTGCATGTTAGCATCAGGTCTTCTAGTTTACAACCTCTCTGATCCTTGAAAAGATTGCTTCTGTAAATAACCAGGAATGTTTAAGAAACCAGGTTACTATATTTGCTGTAAAGACATGATATTATCTCAACAGGAAGAGATGGTTTTTCATAAACTAATTCCCCCATATCCAGTTGTCTAAATAATGCAGGAAATCTCTTCTATATAAAAACCATCCCAACAACTAATTGTCCAACTACCAGTGCTGACATCATGCTGTATAAGGCAAGATACAGCAATTCTAATTTATGAGAATTGAAAGCATCTTTGACTGATCGCAGCACTGCATTTTGAGAAGCCACTTGTCCCCAGCTGAAGCTGGTGCAAGGAAAATTGGCTGCCTTTGCTCCTCAGAGGAGGCACAGGCTGTGGTTTCAAACTGCTGTGCCATAAGGCAAGGTAACCATTTAGCAGCAAGGGTCCTTATGTTTATTGACAGTGCTCTCCTCCAGTGGGACAGGAGGCTGAAGAAGCAAGGACTGGTCCACGGGAGCGGGGAAGCCACAGTTTCTACACAGGGCAAGGCTGTATGTATGGGTGACATTAAAAAGCCACTTCTGCCTCCCCAGTGCACGGCAGGCAGCGGCACGCTGAGACAGGGTGCTCTTTGTTCACCGCTAAGTTTCTTCACCAAAAGCCAAAGATGCCTCCCTCTCTCTCAGGCTTCAGCCAATTTACATCCTTGTAATAGGGCCTCCATCTAAATCTTTATTTAAAAAATAAAAAAAGGGAAATTGAAAGTATTTCTTTAAAAAAGAATCCTATGCATGTATTACATTTTGTTATCATTTATATATATATATATATGTGTGTGTGTGTGTAAATACATATACATATAGAGTTCCCTTCTTCAGCTATGCAAGGTCTTTATGCGCAAGTTACTTTCTTCTCTGCACAACACAAGGGCAATCTCCCAATATTAACTTTTCATTCAGGCTCTCCAGTTATGCAGGAGCTTTCATCTCTTTTTTCCTTCCAAGCAACAGCCCGATGTTACACCTAATGAGAGCCAGTAGCCAGCCTGAGCAGGCAGCGAGCAACAACGGGCTGCCATAAAACATCTGAACAGACCAGAAACAAACACGCTCTCTAATTCTCGAGCGGCAACAAGACCCTAAAGGGAAGCCTTGTCTGAGCTGCTTCCTTACACCTCCTTAATAACACCAGCCCTAAGCCAAGTAACAGCAGTGGAAAACAGGATGGAAGGTGGGTGATTTCTTACCACTTGCTTCCAACATCCTTTGGTCAAAGCAAAGGCATCTCCGCGCCCCTTCACAAGATCAAAAGGCAGCAGCTCTATTTACAACATCCTGAGCAATTTAGGCATCCCACTCAGCATTGTTTCCTACCTCCCGCCCAGTTCCCTTTTAAATTGGATGGTTTCTAAATGAAACCTCTACCCTTTATGAGTTTATAGCCATGGCGAGCCAAGGAGTCCCACGCAGACAATTTTAAAAGAAATTAAGAAAAATTTCTCCACCTTAACCTTGCTGCACACGAAATGGTAGTGCATGAAAAGGAAGAAAAAAAATTGCCTGGCATTTTTTAATTACTAACTTGAAGGATTTATGCTGTTATGCATTTTATGGTCTATCTCCACTTCCCAGTGACGTGTCCGGTACTTGTGAGCGTGCAGCTTCTAAAGTAGGTCTCTTTAAGGGAAGAGGCATTTATGGGTAAGGAAAAAACCCTTTAAAAATTAAGTGTTGGCTAAATGCACAGGATGTTGCAAGCATCTGCTTTGTTTGCACCTTCTTTCCCCCTCCCCCTTTTTTGTGGTTCTTTTTTGTTTTCTTTTTTCACAACTTGTATTCAAAAATTTAGGGCCACTATTATGCCTGTCCCTGTTAAGGGACAGGACCCATCAGGGAAGGAAGGAGGATACGCACATGCTAAGTAGTTCCCGGAAGAAACGGTGAAAGAAATTTCCCAAAATACAGCATGCAGGTGTTAACAAGTCATGTGCACACCATCCTCCACTCCTAGCAAAAGCAGGGGATCCCAAGACCGAGGGCACAAACCTGTGCCCAAAGGCAGGGCCAGCCCAGAAAGCTGGCACATGGCACCAGAGCCCAAAGCCACCAACCCCCTCCCAGCCCACGATCCCCTGTGCCACAGCTACTGAACGTATGTAAAAGCTGGATGCTCATCTGTCCCCTTTTAACCAGAATACATCAGGCAGAGGGACTAAGGAACACACCCACGGTCCTCCAGAAATACATTTTCCTCATCCTCAGCCACATCTGCTGTAAGCAGTGGACACTTTTCAAAAGACAATCTTACTTTTCAAATGCGTAATTTGTTTTCCTCATCCCCTTTTCTACCTTAACTAGTAGTTTAATGTGCTCCATATATTGTCAAGTAAGATGTGTCTGCATGTATAAAAGCAAAGAGAATTAAAAATCACAAAGTATTTTAATTTACATAAGAAAAAGTTATGATTACAGTGTCTTATAAAACTTCTAATTTCATCAACTTATTATATGTCATTCTTCAATGCAGAGAGCACTCACAGTATGAAGAGTTCTTAAATCAAAAGCACACTGTTGGGGAACAATCTTCATTTTAATGATGCTCAATAACAGGGATTAAAATATTTTATGAGTCACAGTTTCCATTAAAAAAAGGCAAAACAAAAAAAGGACAATGGTGATGAATTTGTTGAAAGTGTGGGACTCGTTCATTAAACACACCAAAAAAATGTGTTGGGGGGGAAGGGGGCAGGCATCTGAAAACTTATATACTGCATGCTACTTTAAAGCCCTAACTACTTTTCCCTTAATTGGCTTCTGCAGATCCCAAGGAATCTGAAAACCCACCAGCTCCACAGCACAAGCAGCCGCTGTCCCGGCTTCTCCAGACAGGGGATGAAAGAGCCCTTCAATCTACAGATCTATTTATATTCCTTCACATGGCGACTATAAAAAGGTTTCCTTTCAGACTGAGGTTTCTCAGCATTAAAGTTAGTAACTGTTTGAACGTGAAAAACCCAATGCACATAGATTTTTAAAACAGGGGTGATGCCTTTGTGTTCGGGTAAATTTGGTTTGAAGCAGCAACGACACAATCTCGCACATCTACAAACTTGCTCTGTAGTGCCTCTGCAAAAAGAAAACGGGACCCTGACTGAACTGAAATAATGCATTCAATAAGTGATGCCACCGATTCTGAACAGTAATAATTTCTGACCAAATGTGCTCTGTCCCAGTCACCTTTGTATTCCCCCCGCCTCCGTCTCCCCACCAAGGCAGCCAGCCCAGCATGACACGCCAAGCCATTCCCAAGGGCCAGAGAGGGGCACCGGGTGCTGGTGTTTCTCATCCGAGCCTGCCCTGGCTTTCCTGGCCAGCCTCACACAGAACGGCTTTGTGCTTCCACTTCCTCCTATGTAAACACCAATAATTATATTTCCATACCTCACAGCATGTAGAAAGGAATGACAGCTCATACCTTTCCATTAAAAAAGTCTCCCACTCTGCCATGCAAGCTGCTCCAGAAACAGACTTGTGGTGAAAACAAATCGTTTCAAAATTACAAGGCATACAATAGAAACTTGGAGCCAATTGCTACAAATCCAGCTCTACCATGGGAAAGGAAAGCACTGCTTTTAAAGTCAGCAGAGAAAGAAGCACTGTGTCTGGCTAACGTGCATGGTCCTGGTCTCCTTTTCAATTTGCTTCAACAATTTATTTTTACCATTAGTTCAAGAAAACAAGCCTAAAAGGCTGATTATTGAGGATCAGCATTTTAAATTTAAAATAAAAAGTTTTAAGATTGAGCCTAAGCCAACTCCAGCTCTCAAACCCCCATGCTTCTTCCTCAAATCCACCTGCACCAGCAAGGCCCGAGGCTTCCTAAAAGCAAATGAAAGCACAGCTCTGTCTTGGGAAGATCGTGACAACATCTTGGTATGAGAATTGCTACTTCTTTTTTTTTTTCTAATTCACAATACAGTGAAAAAGAAACCAGCGTGAAAAGGTCCATGCAGCTCTCCATGACAATGCCGCATGACACCACTCCTCCTCTGCCTGTCACCACCTCCACGGCCACCCCACACCATGCCCCACATCCACCCTGTGTGTGCTACCTATGACTTTTAATTGATGTTAGACCTGCAGAGCAGCCTTGCCCAGGGCAGTTACTGCCACCCCAGGCATCAGACCTGCACGGGGAGCAAATGTCAGAGCTGGGGGTGTAAGTTGCTATTATGGCCAGAGATGTAGTTTTCCCAAAAGGTAAGTATTTTCCAGCTTGAGTGGTAGGAGTAAGAGTGGGCTGGCTGGGCAGCCAGACAGCCAAGCAATCTGCTCCAAAGCTCTGGAGTTCAGTACCAAGCTTAGCTACACCAGTGCTGCCCCCGGCTACAACACTGGAAAGGCCACCAAGTACTACAACAGCACCGGCCTCTGAGGATTATTGCCAAGACACAGAAGTGTAAGAGCAGGGGTATTTGTTTCTGAATCGTTGCAAAACAGGGATGTTTCCATTGCAAAGGGATTTTAAAAGGAATATGTATCCGGCTGGCACAACTAGAAACAGAGGGGGAAAAAGGGGGAAAAGTCTGTCCTAATCCTGTTATTCATACCAGAGGAAAAACAGGTTATGTCCATACAGTTTCTCCTAATGGCAAAAGATGGTTTCTCCATTAGCAGCACATTAGTTAACAGAAATTCAAAATCATACAAAAATTGATAAAGATACTTGTACAGAATCAAATCCTCTGTAATCACACTGCAGCCTCCCTTTGCATTAGCAAAGGAAATCAGGACTCAGAAGACAGAATTTAAAACTTTTTCCACCCCTCCCACAGTTGCTTCCCTGCTCTTGCATATCCTACCCACTGCGGGGGGAATGTCTTTAACAGGAGCAGCCCGTAATGGGTCGTAATAAACCAGCCAGGTGCTTTCATTCCAACCAGAAACACGACTTATTACGGGGTTTTAAATACATACCCTGTTCCAAGAGCTCTTTTATTAGTTATGCATATTTTGAATCAAATTCTGTGGAAAGTAACTTAAAGGACATTGCAATCGAGAGCTGTGCTGGCCCAATAAAGCACATCAATCTCCTGCATCCAGTGAATAAAAGGCAGGTAACAGCTGTTAGGCTGCACAAAACTCTTTTCTGACCTGGACTGAACATGCATTTGATCAAATTGTCTCCAATAATGCCAGGAGCGCTGCCAACCAAAAGATTAAATATTCTGATTTCATTTTAAAAAAAAAAAAGAACCCCCAAGATGCGATAAATATTTTTAGCTCCGAAATAGAGGAAAGAACATTCTGTTATTCCCGTTCTTTAAAGTTACATTCAAAAAAAATTGACATCTGTCCTAATATCCAGATTATGTAAATCCTGCTCTGCAAAGACATAGTGCTCGCCCAGAAGTGAAGAAATAAAAATGGAAGAAATGTTCTGGGTCAGTTTGAACTTCCACGTTATCTATAGGGACAAATTAAAGAAGCCAGATTGCATTTTGTCCTGAAGCAACAGAAAAACCTCTTTCTCCCAACAGGTTCTTCTAATGACAGAGATGGCCAGACAGAAAGAAATCCACTTTACCAGAGCCCTGGCGTGCATCAAAAGCAGTGTCTGAAAAGCAGGTTTTGTCAGAACTTGTAAATCGATGGAAAGGTTCGCTGACTCACACCGACTGATGCCAAAATGCCTTCCCTCTAAATCTGCCTTTAAGGTAGCATGCATAGAAAAAGAAAATTGGCAGCATCTACAGAAAAATTAAATTATGCCCTTTGTTTCTTTGCAATACAGAAAGAAACCTTGTCAAGAAAATCTGGAGGGTGGATTTGTGTTTAAGTACACACAAAATGTGAGGTCTTGTTCTCCCTAAAAGGCTCCTGGTGATTACAGAGTGCAGAACGGCAGCCCATCCTGCGGGACTAAAGCTGCAGGAACTAGGAGAGAGGAGTTTAATCTACAGCTGCGTGCTTCTTTTTCCCCCTCCACTGGTGACTGATGAAGGCGTAGGAGTATGAATGCCATCACTGAAGGCTCCATATCCCTCCCACTATTGTAAAATGTTTGAGAGGTTTCGATACACATTTAAGTTCCTACCACAATTTTCTGAAGCAAAACTAATGAAGAATCCGTTTTGACTTGATGTTTCGGGGACTATTTTGTTGTTGCTGTTCATTAGCGCTTTTTTTTTCCCTAGAAAAAATAAAGGAAAAAGCCAAATACGACTCCCTTAACACCAGATACAAGGGAGAATGGGGAGAATGGTGTGCAGAAGATCAAAACAAAATCTTCCTACATAAAGTATAAGGGACAAGTTTAACAGCCTATGAATGTGGACCACAAGGTTCACCCTTTCTGAGCTCTTCAGAGCATTTTTAAAATAAAACCTTTCCTGGACTTCAAAGGAAAATCTTTGAAAATTCACAAGCAACAGGGGACAACCACAGAGGAGAACTATGAATACAGACAGAACTGGTGTTACAGATAAATTCCCTTATCAGGCAATGGGACAGGTATCTTAAAAGCAAGAAATAAAAAAAGAATGGCAGATTACTAATGCTCAGTACACTCTGAATCTCCCTGCTAATTCTGATAGTAACGTGGGGAAGAATTATATAAATGTCTCCAGCCATTCTGCAGGAAAGATGAATCAATCAGCCAGGCTGACGGATGCCTGAAAGCTGGCAGCAGAAAATTTCAGCTTCTAAGATATTAAGCAACAATGTGATTCACCGCCTGCTGAAACCTCCATCGAGACAAAGTGCAACACCTCCTGGACGGGAGCTTGGGAAAGGTAGGACCGTGCACGTGCTCCCTTCCCAAGCTCCGCTCCCAAGCTCCAACCTGAGGTGCTCTATAGAGAGAATGAGGCACACATATTCTTTCCAGGAACAGCATCTCCAACACTGCATTTGCCCAATACTCAATGAACAAGCACCAGGAAAACACGGCTGGGAATGAAGGGGAATGGCCTTAGGAGGTTAATGGCAAAGGGCAGAGGGGTTAATCGCAACCTCCTGGACGGCAGAAGAAAACTGTGAGCAAAAGGCAGTGCAATACCCAATGACCTCTGAAAATCCAGAGTATTTTTCCCTATTTCTGTGCCGCCGCACACTTCTTTCACACATACCCTCCCCCCTTTTTCTAAACCAAGCAGTGGTAACACCTCTGGGTGAGGAGGAGGACTGGACGGGCCACTGGGGTGCTGCATAAAAACAGGCCACAGGGCAGCAGGCCTGTCACAGGACATTTTGCCAGCCTGCCACACCAAATACCCTTGGAAAAGCCCCATGCTTGGCTGCAGAGATAGCTGCCATGTAGTCCCCCAGTTACTTCCCAGGTACTTCTGCACACATAAAATGATGGGAGCCAATCTTAAATCTGAGAACTGGAAGTGACAGAGCATCAGAGCAACCCAAAAGCACAGTGCCCCTCCAAGAGCACCCCGACAGTCTTTTCTACAGATGCTTTTTGGTAAAATGATGACACCATGCTATGTGATGGCTGGTCTATGTAGAAAAACAATCAAAAGGAGAGGATGAATTTGAATTAAAAGAAGGCTCTTAAAACTGATTCAGCAGGATTGTCCAAGTTGTACACAGACAAGACAATATAAACTCTTAATACACCTAATATACCAGAGTAACGGTCCTAACTAAGAAAAAGGCACATGCTGTGCTGAACAAGAGTTACTTTGTCTGTTCTCCTCCACGTTAAACCACCCAGTTTTGCACATTCTTAACACGATTATCTACTAACAGTCCCTGCCTATATGTTTGGCTACGCGTTTTACATCTAGCACTGCAGAACAGAGAGGTACTGAGGGGGGAAAAAAAAGGTATAAATGTGTGAAGCTAAATTATACATATTTAAGCAATCACATGCCTACCTGAAAATCTTGCACTGCATTCAAATTCACATTCTGTAGGAAAGGCCTGGCGATATTTGGTCTGCTTAAATAAATATTTATTAATCTCAATATAAAAGATCAGACACCAAATTTATATGAGCTGAGCACAGTTCGGGCAGAAGCCAATAATAGCTGCTTTCAGAATTTGCAGCGTTGGAGTTTGCCAAATCGAAGTGACAAGTCTGGACCACTAAGAAAAATGAAGCCATTTGGTAAGTTATACGCTGCGTAATAAACAGTCTGTCAGTTTGCTTCTAATCCCCCCTCTTCCATAAGGGTGTTTTTTTCTTCTTTTTTTTTTTTCCTTTTCCTTTTTCCTGATGCACTCTGCAGAGCACATACATATTATAAATTAAACAGAAGCTACTTTGGCTCTGTGGACCACACACAGTGGACAACTTAGACAGGTCATTGTTACCTAAACAGAATTTGGTTTTTTGTTTGCATTGTACATTTCCTTTCTGTTTTGACAGCAGGTTTTAAAAAGAGGATGTTACCCTCCTTAGAGCTTTGAATCATTTACGAAGAAAAGAGAAAAAGAAGAAGTTCTGCGACAATAGCACAAAAGTAAAGCCTTGCAATTTTTCGTTTCTTCCCATGACATCTGTGGGTAGTCCTGTTCATAACGCCTTTGTTCCGGGCTGATTTACCGCAGTTTGAGACAAGACACCATTCAGAGTCTATTCCAGGAACCATGGAGGAAGTAGAAGGAGGATGCATCTAATTTGTTAGCTACTGTGACATCGGCACTTATGATTAATACAAGGCATTGAGTGAACAGAAAGTATTTCCTCCAAGCATCCTCCATCTCAGCCCCTTTCTGTGCATGCTGAACGGGGTGGGGACAGCGAGACTGCCATGACAGGTCTGCTACTCGCAACATGGCTTGTCAACTGTGCAAGGAAGGAAAACACCTTGAATTTCAAAAGCCAGCATACCCAGCCAGCTGGCTCTGCCCAGAAGAGGACTACTGGCCTAAGTGGGGCAGCCAAGAGGGACTGCTGGAAGAGAAGGTCCTGCACAAAAACCCCAGGAACAAGGAGCAGGTCCAGAAAAAGTTCTTGCCTTGTTTGCATATGACTCCCAGCAAGTTGCCGTGCACGCAGGACTCCCTATTTACAGAAACATGGTCACACTCCTTCCTGCCTGCCAACATTTGTAGGGTAAGGACTTAAATGTCTGCAAAACCCTTGAAGATCTTTTCATGGCAGACATTACACAAGTATTGAACACTTTGAAGGGAGGAGCTGGCAGAAACCATTCAGTTCAAAAAGCTAAACCAAACAAGAACTCCACAGCTAATCCTTACCCCTACTGAGTCTTCCCTCTGGCAGGCTATGAGACCTCATTTTGGTGATGGGGAAGCCACCCAGCTCGCCGAGCCCACCCACCCATCAAACCTACACATGTGGATGTGCTGGAAGCATCACACTTAGGTGGCACATAAACCACAGAAGCTTTGTTTGCAGCACACATACAGGTACCAGAATAAGTTCCCACCCACCCAGAGATCTCTTGGGATACCAGCCAGCCAAGGGAAAGTCATGCTGCCAGAATAACTCAATCTGCCACTTTTTTGGCTGCTCCCTTGCCCCAGGGTATCTCTTGTAAAGGGCTATGAGCAGGCTGCCAGCCAGGTAATTTGCTGTGGCAGTGGGAGCTTGTTCCTGGCACCCACCGTTCCCACACACCACAATCACAACCAAAAAGCCCTCCAAGAAAGCTGGTAACAAGTGAACTGCTGTCCCTATACATCTCATCTAGGAAAGTCCACTCCTGCTGGGCCCTCGGCACCAAAGTGCAGGCGCCTTGACCCACACACTTAAGCTCACCTGAATTATTCTGCAATTTCCATCTACCATTGCCATCCCTCCCCAATAAGCAATGTCCCTGCTGCAAATACCGACCTCAGGCTGCCCGGCTGATGGGTCTGCTTCCCATAAAATGGGCACCAGAGCACTTCCAGTGGGCTTATACCGGGTCTCAAAGGCAACACAACCCAACTCAAGCTTTGTAAAGTCACAAAAAAACCCAAAAATTGCAGAATTAAGTTTTTAGAAGTTCCTCAACATCATGTGAATGGAGTAAAACTTTCTTCTGCTATTAACTTTTCCTGTTTTTCTCTTTTTATGCAGTTACTGCTTCCAGGAGCTTATCAAGAAAATAAGGCTGCTCACATTGGCAAAATCCCAGCTCACTCATTTTCTTAAGTAGTGTGTTATCAAAACGTACCGACACAAGCTGTACTTTCTGGATACAAAGGAAGCCCTTATAACAACTACAGTAACACCACATTTGCAACCGGTTAGGTCAGTCCTGCAGCCTTCCCTTAGACTCTTCCCTAGCCTGCACTTAGGTCAACCAATTCTTGACACGGAGAGGCTGTCAAAGACTCAAAAGCACTTTCTCAGGCTCGTGACTGATCAGCTCAGTGGATGACCCTATCTACTCCTATTTGCTGTCACTGAACATAACCCTTGTCAAAATATCCTCTAGGAAACAACACGAAATGTTGTATTTTTTTACAGGGTGAACATACTTTAGTCTTCACACTTTGGCATTATTTCCATAATATAAACCACTCCAGTTTTGATGGGAAATATCAAACTATCAGTTCTAGAATAAATCACATTCTCTACTACATCAGGTCATTAATATTCTCTACTATATACTTCTCACCTTTGTAGCACCTACAGAGCAATGGCCACTTTGGGACAGATTTCACCTTCACACCTCTGGCTCATCCAGGATGTTGGGTTTGATGCCCAGTCCCTGAAGCTGCAACGCAGCCACAGCTCATAGAAAGAGTCTGGAAAGGAAAACTGGGTAAAATCACGTTTGTGTGCACAGCCGTGCATCAGCGTCAAAGCGAGGCAGATGTTTCACTTCGGCATTCCCTGCTTCCTGTCAGCCCATGCGCCCACTGCTTCTCAGAAGGGCTCTGCTGCCTTCACAGTGAAAGGCCAAGGGATGACTTCTGGCAACCAGAGAGACTGTGTTTGTCCCAGGGTGTGGTTAGACAACGTGACTGAGCAAGCTCCTGCCCTTGTCGGCCAGTCCAACACCCTCCTCTCCATCCCACTCCTCCCTCATCGCTTTTTTTTTGATTGGGTGTCTAACAAATCAGCAAATTGATCATGTTTGCTGTGCAAACAGATGAAGGGCTGAGGTGATACAAAGGGCAGAGCAGAAGCCAGCAACTGGAAGCTGATGAGGAAGGAGGAGGGAGCACGACTCACCCCTTTAGGCAGAAGCAAGCTACCAGTCTGGCTCAGACCATGCCGCTTAACTACAAAAACTGTATTTCCGATTACTAACCCTTTGGAGTGAATAATACAGCATGCACCCCAGAATAATGAACTGGTTTAGGCACATGTGTTATTTCCTGATCTAAGCAACAGCAGCCACAAATTCACAACGTTCATGAGCACCTACTCCAGAAGCGGCTGCCACGCAGGGTAGGCACCACAGGACTCTTTTACAACAAAGCAGGAAAACCAGTGCCCCACAAAGATTCTCAGAGGTTTTTTTGGTGCTGCCTTGGCAGACAAGGAAGGACTGTGTTCAGGACTCCTTTTTTCAGGTTTGCACATTGCAACACCAAAGCATTTCCTGACAGAACGGAGCCACAGGGACAGGCTGCATCACTCTGAGGCTGAGATATTGTTGAAGGCATGGAAGACCAGCACACTCTGCTAGGGCACAGACCAACACACAGAGAGCATGAATACCCCCCACTAAATGTTTATTAAAAGTGCCTGTTGTAGCCACCTTCTTAATACACACACAATCACAGCCTGCGACAAAACAACCTTTGGCTGAAGCTCTTCTTTTCCTCTCACCGATCATGCACCACAGCCTTTCCTCCCGCCACCCTCCTTCCCCTGGGGCCGCACTGCAGCCCAGCCTCTCTGACTCAACCAGCCCTCTTTTACACAGCTGGCACCTTCGACAATTTCCGAGACATTAGCATTTTCCTAAAATAGTCTCAATCTTACGTAAAATGACCGGCATTTCAACCATGCCTTTTGTTTTCAATCCCCCTGACCACGACATCTGAATAGAATGAAGTCCAGTTGAAGTTTAATAGGAGGGGAACAGAACGGGAGAACCGAGCCGGGGTTGCTGGATGGGAGGAGTGGGGTTCTTCCTTGGCTGCATGCCCTTCGCTCCCAAAGCTCTTCTGCTCCTCTGGCTGCAGCAATGACATCTTCCCTCTATCCCTGCCAGCTCTCCCAGCCTCTGGGCACGAGGCACGGACACACCGCGACGCAGAGACAACTGCTGAGCTTTGCCCGCCTTTCTGCTCACAGGGCCACCAGTTCAGGATCGCTCTCGCTCACTTCCATGTTAAAAAGACAGAAACGGCCAATTATTTCAAATACTCCTAATCCTCCTCTGGTTAGGAACTGGAAGACAAGTTTTCAGAGCAGGAGGCAGAAACGAAGCTACTGTACATGCCCTGTTTCCCTAAGAAATTAGGCTCCTCCATCCTCAGCATGGGCTGCTGGACACCTAAATCGGGGGTGGGGGGTGTTTATTGCACTACACATGTTTGCTGTACTAACAGCATGCAAAAAAAAAGGTTCAAGGGGAGCCTTTGTCATATCCAAAACTAAACAAACTTTAGTGTTTAAACTCATTCCAGATCACCAACAAACAAAGCCCTAAGTAGCAACTCTGCGGCTCTGCTGATCCCTGCCAAGAAAGTTCATCTATTTGGATGGAGTAAGCGCTCGATTCCAATGAAAAAAAAAATCAAAAAAGGAGAGAAACACAGTCACATTTGGGAGCATAAGAGGTGGAAATTAATGCGAAATAAAAAAGACCAAACCAGGCAGCAAGTTATAAACACCAAATATTGAAATTCCAAAGCTGACCTGCAAATTTCACGGTTAATACGATGCAGATCCCTTTTCTGCAGTTGGGTTAAAAGTGCACAGCCCTCTCCTAGGCAAATCTCCAAGGAATTTTAAAGCTTGAATGAAAATACTAATTACAATGTACTAAAAACAGAGCGAGGAAGTGTGCGAGATGACTTTCGAGCACTGTAAGGAAGAGAGGAGGAGGCAGTTCGGTCACTGTTGAAGCCAGAGACACGCAGCAAGAGCGGCCCTGCGACAACATTAACTCCTTCCTAATGAGACTCGGCAACTTGTAAAGGATTCGAGCGCTTGCAAAGCTTTGTGCTGTACCTGTTATGATGAAGCTGCAGCACTTACACAGTTAAGAAAGGAATGCTCAAAAAGAGTGGCTTTCCATCCCCAATATTTGGCATGACCAGCACAGCCATCCTTTTTCATAATTACAGGAAGACTGTATGTTAGCAGCTGGTTTTGCAGGGGGAAAAAAGCAGATATTTATCCCTCACAAGGTTAACTAGAAGTGTAAACTGAATTCCATGTTAAATTATCCCCTGTATGCCAAAGCCACAACATCTACTACTCGTTATTACTCTTTCAAAAGAAACAGTCCAGAGTTTACACACACGTATGTTCTGAGGAGAATATTTTATAAACCCCACAAAAACATTTACACAAAATAACTCAATTTAGGCCAGCAGAGCAAATCTCTCACATACAAAATGTCAGCCAATTAAGCTTTTAGCAGAGCACCAGGGAGACCGATTTTAGAAAGCTAAGCAGGTTTCTCAGTCTAGGAATGCCTGAAATCTGTTTATTCTCAGTCAACAATGACTTTCTGCCTTCTGCCAATTACTAAAGTAGTGGGGGGAAAATGAATTTACTCTCTGCTTTTACAGATCGGTTGGCTTAACAAAATCTAAACTCATACACAGGCACCTCACAACCCCTCTCATTAATGAGAGCAGGCGACAACAGAAAATTTGCTTTACATTCCCCCCCTGTCCTCGATCTGCTTATCCTTTCTTACCAACAACTGGAAATGGCTAGGGCTCCCATGGCATTCTTCCCCCTCCTGCCCCTCAGGCTGCAGGATGGAGCAGGGATTTCAGGAAGAGCTGGCATGCAAGGACACAGTCATGGGCTGTCCACTAAGTCCAGTGAATATCCTCAAACTGAGGGACCTGATGAGCCATACCACAAACGTCAGGCTTGGAAAAAACCCAAAGATGAAGCTCCTCGAGGCTGTGACACCCTGCTGCCAAACAGGGAGGTTCACTCCTCTGCTTGCTCTTACCCATCTCCTCCCTTTGCTTCTTCCCCTTCCACGGAGCCCCAGAGTCATGCCACGCATCCCACCTCTCCCTCCACTGGCTCTGGTCTCACCAGACATCTCTGTGGACCAAAGCAACTGATTAATCTGACCCACACCACCCGTTTTCATAGCAGCAAAATACATCAAATCATCACATCTTTCCCAATAGCAGCCAAACTCTCCCTCTCACCTGTGCGCTCTCCCTGGCTCCTGCCCTCAGCCACTTCAGCACATTTATCCATCAGAAAACCTGCTGGTCCCACACAGCCCTTCAACGGAGCCAAAACCACCAAATACTGCTCTTGGGGTTGGGATAGTTCATTTACTGATGAACTCAGAGCAGCACTTTGCAGGCATCTTGTACTCATTAAAATTATATTCTTCTTGTCTGTGTTTCGTTCCAGACTCAAGAAAAGGTTTGAACGTAACCTTATCTTGGAATAAGTCCCAAATAAATTTCCATTTCCCAAAAGACAGGTTTTCTCCAAGGCAAGTAGTGGAAATTTGCAACAGTTTATTAAAAAGAAGCAGCTTTACCTCTGGCCAATATCATGTATTATCTGGATGTCATCAGAGGTCCTGGAAAGTAGCTTATTCCTAAAAGCCTGGAGGCTCTACAGTACATATGATGCTTACCAAATATTCCAAAATACAGTAACCTATTTAACTTTCATTCAATAACATAAGCTTTCAGAATTAAAATAAAAAACAAACCCCAAACTTAACATATTTAATCTTTTCATCGTAACACATTTAGAAAACCCAAGCGCTAAAAAGCAAACAAAGAGATGTGCACATACCTTACCTCTGCAAAACACTGCAGGGATGATGCTCGAACAGCTACAGCTGTGCCTTGTGTTTGTTTTTCCACCTTCAGTTACTATGGGTATCCTTCCCTAGGAGCATTTTTTTGACTGTCAGCATCCCCCAAGACTACCTACACCCACAGGAGAAAAGCACTGAGCACAAAAGTTAGCTAGCAACTACTAGCAAAATGAGGGAAACAAACTCTATCTCTGTTATTTCCCCCAGCCAAGTACTGGCAGAGGAGAAAATGAAAGTTTCTCTGCATGTTCTCCACATGTAACACAGAGCACTACCATGCCACTGCAACACTGCTGCTGAAGTAATAACAAAAATGCTCCAGCTGGTGAGGGTCTACATCGCTCACAATGAGAAACTAACTCTCTCCCATTGTGAGGCCAATTTAGCAGGCTTATGAAATGCAATCAAGACATTTCTGCATAGATGATGTATCATGAATAAAACAATGAATCATTCTGTTGAAGAATATAATAAAGAACTTCAGCAAAAATGAAAAACAATCAA
Source organism: Mohoua ochrocephala (assembly GCA_013398855.1). Taxonomy (NCBI): domain Eukaryota; kingdom Metazoa; phylum Chordata; class Aves; order Passeriformes; family Acanthizidae; genus Mohoua; species Mohoua ochrocephala. Next base: position 244,220 of record VZTA01007674.1, read on the forward strand.
AAATTCATATAGATTTCTTTTTTCCAAATAAGCAAGAAAAGTTTCTTTCATAATAAGCTAGGGGGCTAAAGGCATCACCCCAGCTCAAGAGTAAGTACACTGTCTTGCCGGGTTTGAAGAGGTAAGTCCTTCTCACAGCACTTTGGAGTAAGGTGCTCAGAGCCTCCTGCTCCACACTGAAGACGTGAGGTTGTGGGAATTCAGAGAGTGCTTGCAGGCATTTGCACGGCAGAAGGGACAGCCAGGACCGCCAAGATGATGACTGGCCTACAGTATTTGTATTAAATATAACTGAAGATACTTCAAGGCACTGTGCATACCGGGTACGTTACAGATACCTGGCATTTTTCCACTTGAACTACTCAGCAGCATGAAAACAATTCATCCTATGGAAATTATTCAGCATTTATGAAATGTTGTAAAAAGCAAAAGGAAAATCCAATTAGTCATCCGTCAATCCTCCTGTCGTGAAAACATCACATATTTACAGACTATGGGGCTGCTTAAAAAAAAAAATCATATCATAAATTTTTTCACTTTCTGAATGAAGACAGTTTCAGTAAACTCCATCTTGAGGAGGATAAAATGCCTCAGGATAAAGGAAACGATCTCACGAAGAAAGAGAAGTATATTTCTATACAAGGATTTGCTATCCGGATATGATAATTTCTCGAAGCCTCAAACAAAATACCACAGCATGCTAATCTGCTCTTTCACAGCAGGTAACCTCAGACATCCTATAACTCTACAGCGTGTTCATTCTTGCCTTGTGTAAAGGCTCTGACGAGTGCAGAAACCAGCCCCAGCCCTTCCTCCTGCTTACTAACCCTATGCCTTAACAGCGACTTTATTTCATGTTCCAGATTTCAGAAGTTACTCCATTTCTTCCAGGAATATGCTTAAATCTTCCTGAAGTTTTATTTACTTTCTGAATAAAAAATATCTTTTTTTTTTTTAAAGTGCTATTTCAAGAGGGATTTTAAATTTCACAGGAGTCAGGAAATTAACAAGCGTTCCCCACAGCTCGATTCTGCCTGCTGCCACCACAGTGAAGTCACCCCTTTCACCACCAGCTTGAATGACATCGTGCAGCTCAGCTTCCTGCTGCAGCCCATCCCTCACTCTGCCAAAGCCACAGCTGCCCCAGGAGCAACCCAATTCAGGACTGCTGGACTTTCCTCATCCTTCTGCAAATCAAGGTTTGGTTCTTACCGCGGCGGTAGTCAGCACTTATCATTTCCCCTCTCCTTTCCACAGATGACCTTTTGCCTTCCAAATGGAGACAGCAACCACACAGTCATGGCACACATCACGGAAACATGTTACGGAAGCAGAGGAGATCGGAACAATGCTTATCCTTCCAGAGCAGTACTCTCAGTATTTCATAACGCTAAGTAATAGCTCGGCTAAACCTTTCGCTACAGTTGAGTCAGAAACTCCAGATCTCAGTGAAGGAAATTGAAAAAACACTCCTCTCTTTAAGGGACTGATAGAAGGACTTTCCCAGAATGATACTATCCTGGCTCTTACTGCTCAAATATAAAGCCCATGCTTGCTGTAAAAGACAAGCCCAAATGCTGCTCTGGACAGGGGCAGAGACGCCAGAGTTTACGTTTACAGGCTCTGATCTAATTTCCCGCCTTCCCCTTACTCTCACTACCCTGTCTTAAAAATCCATGCTTTATTAGATTCATGAAACAGCTATAGCTCATAATGAGATAAGTCAGCTGATACTGTCGATGGGGTGTTTTGTACTAAACATTAACACTAATTATATAAACCTTCCACTGCACTTTGCTGAACCCACACACTTAAACTGCTCGCTGTATTACTGCAAACAGTTCATTAGCAACAAGTTTACAGGCCTGGGCAGCATTAACCTTTCCTCAAAATTGTCCCAAGCCGAGAATGAGGACCTTGTGCTGTTAATTACAGGAGGCACTGCCAGACTCCCAGGTGCTGACATCATGCTGGGGATGATGGGAGAACCTTGAGAACCTCTCCAAGAGCTGGGAGAACCTTGCATCCCCAACACCATCCCTCTGAGTCCCAGTAGGGACAGGGACAGGCAGGCTCCTCCAGCCTGTATATGGTCCCTAAATTTTGTCCCTACCTTGAAATAGGAAGGTGTCAAACCAAGCTATCTGTATTTTAAATGCTGTCATAACTTTACTGACTGCACACAGTTAAGGAGAGCATCATGCTGAGTCTCCTGGTTGGGAGAGTTTATGGTTCTACACAGAACACATGCAGCCACCAGCATCTCTTCAAACTGGGTTGTTCAAATGCAGGATTCCTGGATCAATCACAAATTAATCAGTGATGCAAAACGTGCACAGTCCTTGTTTTCACTAAGCTACGCACATCTGTTCTGCAGTTTGGGAATAAACTTACACCATAGGCAGTGAGTACGTCAAAATAATTTTAAAAGTGACAGCAGGTCTATATTTTGTCTTCAAGTTGCTTTGCATGTATAAAAAAGAGGTGGCAGATGAGAAATAAGTGTGTGATAAAACTCAGTCACCTACTGTCCCACAACACACAAAAAAAAGCCTCTATAGAGCTTTTGGTTAAAAGACAGACCCAAATATGAAACAATAAGCATTTCTGACCAGAGTTGTGTTCATAGAGTAGATAGAAGAAATGCATTAACAACAGCAACAACAACAAAACCAATAAACAAAAAAGACAAAAAAAATCCAAACCCATAAATTGTATTTCAGAACATGGTTTCACTGATATGCTCTGTGGCTTTAACGAACGTGAAGAATGCTCAAAAAATATTCATAAATACAGAAGCAGAATTCTTCTTAAGCTCCCCATACAATTATAACGAGTCTAGAAGAAGTGAGAAATCTGCAAATTTAAACCCACCACGAAGATACTGAATTTGAACAGATTTTGTCACATACACACCAGTCCGAACAGGAATAAGCACGTGGGGAACAGAGAGGGAAGGGAAGCCCAAGGCAGAGCAGAGCTGGGCCAGGCACGCTTTGTTAGCAGCAGGGGAATTCACTTTGCTGATAATAAAAGAGAAGTATTTTAATCTCTTTCACAAGCATAATCACGGAAACAACTGAAAACCATGACGGACCAATTGACGGTTCGTTACAGGGAACAATGCTTTTTGTTTTCTAAAGCCTGCTTTCTCAGATCTTCCAAGTAAAGGGAGACACATCACAGATTTGAAAGGCAAGGGAGCTGTTTGAAATTAATTTCAGTTCCAGTTGCCGAAGCAAGGGAAGAAAACCCATCTTCTCCCGTTCGGCCATTTGCTTCAAGTGCTGCCTCGCAGAAGGATGTTTGTCCCCGAGCCACCTCGGCTCCAGACGAGTTTGTCCACAGACTCTGCCTTGCCCATGTCAAGAGCAGTTTTGTTATCAGTATGCTTTAACCTCAGGAAATACTTCAGGGAGACAGACACACCACCCTCTAAGCACACGTTTCAAGAAACTATATCCAGCTATTTTGCTGTGTGCAAACAGCTATTTTGTCTTTCAAGACCAAAACACAAGCAAACAAATAAACAGAGGGTGATCCAACTGGAAAAGTATTTTTGATGGGAGGAAAAGACTTTGCTAACCAACTATTAGAGAATGCCAAACTGTCTAACACTCAATTCTAGTATGATACAATACATGGTAAGTTAAAATGAATATACATGCACTTTATTCACTGATTTTAAATAGTTCAGCACATCTGCTCTGCAAAGGTTTACCCGATACCACCCCAACAACATTCATTCTCCTGGCAGGGCTGTCAAAAGCCGGTATTTCCTCAAGGGATGTTTTCCACAATCGAAAATGCGGGTGAGAGATGCGTGCTTGTTTAGCAAATGCCAGCCTCACTGGGCACCGACACACGAACACTCACAGGTCAAACAATTCCCATAGTCCTGTCCCACAAGCCATGGGCCATCTCTCCAGCCCCACTGAGTCCAGGGAGCATTCTTGAGGACTACACACTTCTTACTAAGAAGGCAGCACACCACAACAGCTTGTGAAAGTGCTAAGGCCATGCGAGCCAAACCTGCACCTCTGCAGAATAAATCAGCAGAGTGCAAATGCTCTCAGTCACGCTTCCAGCACACCGCAGATCACCCATTTCAACTTCTGGTGCAAGATGATCAATACGAACCTCCTAAAAAATTCCTTCTGAAATGCACTGGTACCTTTCAGTTTCCCTATTTAGTGCCTCGCATTCCTTTACAAAAGATTTGTTTGTGGTTTTCTTGACAAATAACAACATAATCGTAAATTGCAGCATTATAACAGGGTTTATGGACTGAGACCTTCCAGGATATTTATTGTGCTGCTGCACGGGGGAGTTAGTTTCCTTTTTTTACGTGCCCTTGTAGGAACGAAGTCAAAAGCAGATCCCAATGCTAAGGACAGTCCTTCCAACGGAGAGCAGCAGGAACGACGCAAAGGCACTGCCAAAAAGGTGTTCCTCATTCTGCCAGGTTAGGGTGCCGCGAATCACCCCCACTGATGCCAACACGCTGCGGTTGCTGCCTTGCTCACACTTACAAGGAATTTGCTGGCTTGTGACATAAGACTAATCTTTTTCAGAGCATTTTAAGGCGCCCCACTGTGTCTGAGAACGCCCAAAAGTCTGTAGGGCTCAAAACCTACAAGGTACGTTCCACACTCAGGACGGTGGAAAAGTATCCCTTCAGGGAATTCAAGACCAAAGATAAAAGCATTAAACAAGAGAAAAAAAAAACAAAAAAAACCCCAACAAAACAGAACAAAATAGACAGGAATTACTAATTATTTTTTTAATGTCTTAACATTTTTTTAATATATAAATGCTTTAGGTACACCTTCCTAGTAGCCCTTATAAACTCAAATCCACCACTTTTTGCTTGCCTTTTTAATTCCTCTCAGTCTCTGAGAAACTTTAAAATACTGCAGATGAGAAACCTGTATATTTAGTTTCCATTTTTATTTTTTCCCTCAGTTTTGCAAAGTATATTTCCAAAAACTCGAGAAACTAGGAGCATGACCAACAGCCTTTTGACCTCAGGCACCCTTCATTCCAGAAAGAGCTGGAAAACCCAGGCTGAAAGGTTTACTTACAGGGTATGTAGCTCAATTTAGCTCATGTGGTAGCAGGAGCTTTCACAGAAGCTTTTGTACAGTGCCGTCTATGGCTCACTCTTTCCAAAATCATCCCACCAAAGCGAAAAAGTCAAGAATCTGAATGATGTGGCTCTACCAAAAGTGGCATTTATGTCAAAGTACAAATTAAAACCTCTAAGGATCACAGAGGCCTGATACATTTTAGCATAGAAAAAGGGACAATAATGGTTAGCCGGCTACCTTCTGTTTCTCTGTCATCCCCGTTATTAAACCATGGAACAAACCCTTTTACAGAGGAAGGCCTAATGATCACTAAATATACCTTTAGTCTTTAATTTAAGCAAAAACTCTGATTAAGTGCATAGAATTAGCTGAAAATAGCAATACAGCTGGCCACCTTTGGCAGATTCACAACCAATATGCTTCATCTATTTGTAGCCACTTCCTTTTGACTGCACCACCTTCATTTAGCTGCCAAGTTGGAAAGAAGAGCAAATGTTGTGCTTCTTTTTAGAGACTGAGGAATTAATTCTTTGTATTTTAAGATCAAAAGGCCTCAGTTCAAAAGCGCATAGAGCTTTAGTCACTTAAATCTACCCATTATTTGCTTAAGAAACTCTCTAGACTGAATTTACAGGATGTGACACTAAGCAAAATTTTCCCCAACACAGGCTCGCACCCAAACTTAGTCTACATTTCACAGTATAGGGAGAAACAAAATAGAAATGAACAATGTCAAATTTCTCTTTTTCAAATCCAGCTTTTACAATAAAGCATATTTTCCTTTTAAACATTTTGTCTTTAAATCGAAGTAAGGTGTTAGAAAAGCCATTGTAACATGGCTTTTTTTACCCAAATCTGATTTTACAAATGCAGCATCCATGAACTGCCATGCCCTCAGACCTTTAGGTACAAGCCCTGCAGGGATGGAACCCAATGCCCTGTCAGTAAGGAGCAGCTACTCAGCAATGCTAGGTGTCAACAGGAAAAGTTTTGTTCAGGTACAGGTCTCACAGAAAGAAACATCCCAACTAATGCTCAATTTCATCCATAGAAAGTCAACCAAAACAGTTAAACTCACACAGAAAATGTCAACATAACTTTTCTCACAACTCTAGTTGACTAGTTCTGGCAATTTTTTGTGCTATTTTGTCTCTACTCTCCCTTTCAACACTTATAGAAATGAAAAGTCACATAACATACTCAGCAAAAATTAATGAGCTGTCTTTACCCCATACCAGCTCATGATGCACATGGTCGAAAAGCAAAACCACTTCCAAAGGAATCTGCAATCAATTTTAACACATTCAACATTCAAGGTCTGTCAAGAGAAGCATGTAAGCAATGCTTCATCTCCATTCGTAAATACAAGGAGGGACAGAACAACGTAATAAATACTTTATGAAATATCATTAAAAGAGAAACACCACAGCTGACAGCCCAGCCCAGTTAGGTTCAGTCCATCACCCAAGAAACCTTGTGGCCACTGAGAAAAGAGGTGAAGTTACTGTGGTTCAGGTATCGCTGCCACTGCATCTCCTTTGGAAAGCCAAGACAGACAACACTTTAGCTATAGCCTGGCAGAGGAAGAAGTGGGTTAGAGGGGCAGCTCCAGTGCTGGAGTGCTACACAAGTAATTTCTGGCAGTTGTGCCCAGGGGAAATTAAACACGCAGCCACACTTCCCTGCAAGACTCGGAAAGGACAAACAGATCAAATGCTGCTCCAAACTCACAGAAAAAAAAAATCAACCTGCCTTTACATGCCACAAAACCAAGTAAACAATTTTTGCCAACCCATGACACTTGTCATATCTCATTGTACAGCACATGGTGGAATTCTTTTTAAAGCCTCTCTTTCTACTCATTGCAGAGCCAGCCAACAGTGGCTGTTTGGAAATATCTGTGATTTCTATTTTTCTGAGACAGAGACTTATACCTTAGACACAGTCAGGGCCAACCTTAATCCCATCTGGCTGTTGCAAGCAACACGAATTTTGGCATCATTACCACAGGAAATCACACATAATAGAACATACGCTCTCAAATCCTCTATTTAATCATACATTAATTGATAACATACTAACACCTACATGTATGTCATTTCTAACAGGGCGTAGAAAGAACACAATCCAATCAAATTCTGCCTCAACGACCTATATTTTGTCCAAAAAACAGGCTAGTCCTCGGCCCTACCACACCCCTCAGCTTCAAGACGTGCAATCTCAAATTCGTAAAATTTTAAAGTGACATTTCCTGCTGTATTGGACGTGTGTGAAGTCATGGCTATGAAAAAGCAATTTTTCCATCATCACCATTAGACCAGAATCATCAGGTAGGGAAAGAAACACTTTCAAAGTAAAACTTGTACTGCAGTCATGGGGGACGGAAGGGGGAGAAAGAAAGAAATGAAAAAAAAATTGCTGTTCGCAGTTTAAGTATTACTGAAACATTTTAACATTTTAGAATAACTTTTCTCCTCTCTTCTTCTGACCTGAGAAAGCAAATCTGAGAAAGTAAATTACATAAAAGGAAAGAAAATACTTTTTTTTTTTTTTTTGAGCAACTCTTTCAGTGTCTTCCTTACAACACAGCAATAATTTTCTGGCCATAATCATGTCCAGCTTCACTCCACACATGATCCAGCATTCCTTAAAACTGCTTCTGGTGCAGGAATGCATTGATTATAAAGCTGCATGTGACTTGCACCACAGAATACAGAGGCATCTCTTCCAGGCTACACAACTCCTCAGACACACTCTCCAACAGGAGAACTGTTGCAGACCAAGAATCAGATTCTGAGTCCTGGTCCTCAGGTCATTACGTTGGGGTTTTTTTTTACATTGCAGCTGTAAGAAGCAAAGGGAAGAAAAGTAGAAAACCAGACTTTAGGCTAAAAAGCTGGACAACAGGATAGGATTTAACATATCACACAGCTGAAGAAAGCATTTCGCTCAAGTCTTTGATACCCAACTACCCATCTATCTACGAAGGAAGAAACGCAGCCAAGCAACAAGGCTATGCAAACATTTCCAGGTTCTAAAAAGACCGAGCCAGTCAAGCTTCCCCCTTGTGGTTTGCATGTCGTCATCAGCATTGCTCCGTGTTTGTATAGCCTTATAGCTCAAATATGTTTTATATGTCTTTGGAGGATGAGTGCACATATTTATGAGTTACAGTGATTGCTTCTTCGTGAGCAGTGCACAGACATGTGCAAAACAGAGGTTCCCAAGACTGTAATCCTGTCTCCAACTAGAACACTGTAAAGAGAAAGAGAGAGGCAGGAAACCAAACCAACATACAATGGTACTGACACATTTTATTAGGAAGGAACATATATAAATTAAACAATACCACAACAGCACAGCCCCGACAAATCCTCTCTGCCACAACTAATTCTTAAACGGCAACATTCTGTGATGCTAAGGTAAATGATCTAATTTTCTATATTCACTCAGTACCCTTCAACTTAAATATCCCATAATATAAGTGGTATTTTTTAATCCATCTATATCTCTCAGCTGCCCCTTCCATTCTTATTCTTCTCCTCCCTCCCCTCCAAAATTACGTTGCAGCATTGGGTATACAAGCTGGTACAGGGACCTAAAGAATCCCACGGGAAGGAATGCACTCAGGAGAGATCCATTAAAATTCAATTGCTAGCTTCTATCAGATGAAGATCTCACCTCCCAATTAACTGAAATCTGAGTGGGATTAAGACAGAAAGGTGCACCAAAACTACAATGGAGCAGGAGTACATCTGTGGTTCTTGCAGCTTTCCTATGCTTAGTCATTAGGAAATCACAGCCATCATTTTCAAACCTGGATGCAAGATCAAAGGCATCTTTGGAATTTCTGTTGGCATTTTATTTCTAGCCAGGACCGCGTCAAGCCCAATGCAACGTCTATGGGTCTACCCTTAAGAGGCCTACTACAATTTTTGTTTGTTTCTAATCAGATGCTTGGGCTTGTAACTGGTTGATTTCCAAGGTGTCTTTTGGTTGCTAAGTACAAATAAATTGAGGCGACCAGAGCATCTGCTAGGACAATCACAATATTTAACCCAAAACCAAACAGCCTCACATTTACCATCGCATCTGACAGCCTCTTGAGGAAAGTTTCTCCATTCAACTACACTCTCCCCCACTTAATACCTGTGGCGTAGGAAAACTGGCACTAAGCATTTTTTAAGACTAGCCCAGATTTCCTTGGCCATCAGTTTAAAGGAACTGAAAAGCAGCAGCAAACCTCCTGCCCAGTGAGGGTAAAGCCATCATCATCACCATCACCACAGCCACAGGCAGTGAGAAAATCTTTCCACAGAGTCTGAATTCAGCCCTTTGACTTCATTACAGACGTTTCTCTCCCTCCAATCCCAAAAGAGACCAAATAGCTAAGATTTTAAGTCACATCTATATGCGTTTCAAATTTAGAATTCTAAAAATGGTCTTTTCCCCATGTATTTCAGAAGCTGCCTACAAACAACTCCTCTATTCACATAGGCCTAAAAGCAGAAGAGTGTCTTAGCTGTAAGGCCAGATGTAAGCTGAACTTGTGCCCATGAACTCAGAAGGAAAGCCAGAGTCAGACACCAAAAAATCAGACACCCATGCCAACCTGCATTCTTCACACCATGTATTTTTTAAATTAAAATTATTTTACCACGCTACTAGTAAGCTTCACATTTAAGTGCAAAATCACACCTGCTCAGATACCACTTATTCCCTTCAGTGTCATGCACAGCATAAACCCTATTGCTGCTGATGAGCCCTGACCTGACCCACTCAGCTCTGCTGAGACCGGGGCAGGGATGGAAAGGACAGGGAAATGGCAGATCCAGAGCACCCTGGAAGCAGCAGAGCCAGCACTACACAGAAACTCATTCCTCAGCTTGGTCCCGCTCTCATTTAACTCAAATGGATTTAGAAAAAAAGCTACATTACCACAGTTGCTTCTGAGCCAACATTTATTCTGGCAGGCTATCATCAGAGCTATTGAAGTTTTTCTCTCTCTTTTTATCCTACTGAAGTGTTATAATAGGAGCAATAATACATTTACATTCACTTTATTCTTCCTTAGCATACAGTTCAAAATTCTATCAATGACACTGACGTAGGTAGCAGAGGCATTTGGGCTCTACTGCTTACATCCTCCAGGCACTCGACCTCTCCACCGTAGGCTACAGCAGAGACAAATCCTGCCACTTCATACCAGCTACTGACGTTCTGACTAAACAAAGCTGCCAACAGAATGGATTCTCCACAAAATATTGACATCACCCTGGTCCATCATGGATGGCTTCAGGATCAGCGAGATCCACTCACGCACACTCTATTAGCAACAGAAATAGGGAAAAGGAGAGGCTGATCAGAGAAGATGCATCCTTTCCACCACAGCTAACTCCAAATTTATTCTGCTCAACTTAAAGATGCTATGTAATCGTCTTGCTCAACACATGGCAATTAGAGAAGTGGCTGATGAGTGGTGCTAACCAAGAGCATTTGACTGCGTGCTGGCAAGCCAGTCAACAATAGCATCCGCCACATGTAAGCCACCAGCTCGCTTTATATAAAGGAATCTCAGATTAAAACCAACATGGAAATGGTCACCGAGATGTGAGTCCGTTTACCACAATAAACATGCTCTTTTCTAGTGTTCCTAAAGATGTTGCCTGTATCACTTCCAAACATTTACTTTTTGTAGTCGAAATGAAGACAGATGTTTTAAGAGTTGACAATCTCTTCCCCTTACTGTTGGAGAGACTCATAACAGAACCAGCCTCCACCTTTCTGCACACAACTGCATGAATAGTTTTGTAAAAGGCTGCAACTTGCTGCCTGACTAACCGTCACTCAAAATACAATATGGCTATCAAGTGTTTCACACCCCTCTGCAGGCACCAGTGCTCGTATCAGGGACAAATCTTGCCAATTCTTCCTGCAAAATGTCACAGAGACACAAATCTTCCTCAGTGCCAAAATGCTTTGTGAAAGACTCTCACCCTTTTCTTTCCCCATTACTGCAATATTCTTTTACTCCACAGTGATGAATCCCATCAGAATATTTCACAGGAATGATTTTTATAACTACTGTGTTGGCTCGGTCACTTCTATCTTTGCATTTCTCAACTAATTCCCTTTTCACACTTTAAAGCCCTCTACGATCTATCTCCATCTTCCCTGTCATCTTTGCATGAACAGTCCAGATGTTGAATTGCACCTCTGATTAATCTACTGCCTATTTTTCAAGCCATAAAACAAGCAAATAGGCCCAATTAGCTTTATTCCTTTCTTAAGCTACATCAACTCCATTCCTGAATTTTAATCTCTACGAGAAGGAGAACAGGGTTAAGGCAGTACATCTTCTTAAGGTGTGTTTAGACTCAGAGGGAAGCTTTGGCAGCAATGTGGAGTCCACGTCTGACGGCTCTCCATGGCTTCTTATATCTAAACACACTAGTACAAAAACAGTAAAATGATTTTTCTGCAGCTGTGAAGACTGCAAATACAACTGGCTTTCCTGCAAAAACAACTCTAAGATTCAGGCTTATTCAATGCTTAAATGAGTACTAGTCAAAAAAGAAACCTACTCCTTTCTCTACTGGCACATTTTAGTAAATGGAAAAGGAACTGCATCCAAAACTAGGTACAGAATCATACCTAAGCTTTCTAACGTTGCACATTTTCTTGATACAGATATGCCCTTACTCATACATGTACCAAAGCAGCAGCTACATGTAGTTTCTGCAGGAGGTGGAAGTTGCACGATGTTAAGAATAAAACAGCTCATTAAAACTAGCTCTGTCACTGCAGTTAATAGACTTGACACACAGAGATTTCGTTAAGTGACATATTTCACACAGGTTTAACAGTTGAGTTCTACAGGGCTATTTTTACATAGGCACTCTTTTGACTAAGATTACTTTCTTGATGAAATTGAGAATTGAGGCCTACGTGTGCAAAGCTCTATTCTCATTACAATTAAACCGTAACAGGACCACCACGGTAAAAATTTTCAAATTCAAAAGTAAACTAAGGATATTTCAGATATCACAAAGACAAAGCATTTTCCCGATACTTTACTGATTCAACTGACAAGTGAAAAGGGCTTTTATGCATAAGGAAAAAGGATGTATTTCAGACCCATTTTGACATGAGTACTGCTAAATTCTGGGCTGGGCACTCTGTACTTCCCCACATCCACCCTGGCAACAAAACCCAGCTCCAGGGCAGCTGCTAAAAAAGCCTTTTTGGAAAACAGCGTTTAAAATGTGTTTATAGGGCTGGGATACCACACAAGGATGGCAATCCAGAAGTAGAGCAATTTTCTATGATGTTTATGAATAAAGCATTCAGAGGAGAAAGTTTTAATCTGGCCACATGTGGTGGCATATGTGTTTTTTTAAAGGCTGAAAATGGGTTTTTCCCTATGAGAAGAAAAAAAGGTTGAGGGGGGGGGAGGAGGGAGGAAAGAAAAAAAAAAAAAGAGGAAATCTTAATTAAAATTGTGACTTGGATACCAACGAACCAAAGTGAAAAACTATAAGCACCAAGAATTGAATAAAATTGAAAATCTGTACCACTGATTTTCCACCGTGGTTAACTACATTCAGTCCCAATTCTAATGCAAAAAGGGGGAGGAAGGGGCCACGGAGAGAAGCTTCTGTCCCCTTAGCTCCTGTTTCCTAATGGTCTAATACTGCATTTTGTTTTAAATCGACTTCCCTGGTTTTTCAGAATAGTACTTCCCTTCTACAGAATCCTCTTATTCACAAAAGGTAAAAGAATACCTGACTTCAGACTTTATCAGAAAGACAGTTTCTTCTGCAAAACCTAAAACCTCGTATCATAATGCAGAGAAGTGCATTAGCTTTCACCCAGGATGGGATGAAAAACTGGAAAAATACAAGGGAAAGAAGGGAATTTATATTACCCTCAAACACAATTGCCAGAACTCCCAACTATGCTCAGTTCCTGATGAATTTTTTCTGCATGATCTCATCCTTATAGCATCTGGATTTGGAAGACGCTCATTCAAAAAAACTCAGCTTAGTCAGTCTACAGACAAACTCCAGTTACTACTTTATTTATTTTTTTAAACTCCTGACCTGAGACACTTTTCTCCTTGCCTGTGTGTGCAACACAGACTGAGTGCTAACAAGACAAGCACCCACACCTGTAGGAAGTGGAGAATTTAACCTAAAAATTCTGACTGACATTTAACTTCACACAGTAATACTTCTCTGGGGGAGGGGAGTTTCCTATAGCTGCATTAATTCAGGCTAAAAATACCCATGCTGACATGCTGTCATGTGAGAATCTCTTTGATTCCAAGAGTTTATTCAGAGCCTTCGTGTTACTTTGAACTTTTTTGTTGTTTAATATGATCATCGCTCCATTTGTCATCATATGACAAGAGCAGACAATTACACAAGCTGAAGATATGTCTGCCAGTCATAGCATGCCATCTTGCTGCTGTCAAGCAGAGATGTGCCTCTACACACCTCTAGATTGAGTTCATTAAACCAGCCTGCAGGATATCCCTCGGTAATGACAGAGATGAAAGACCAAATTAAAATTGCTTAATTCAGATACACAATCTCTAGCATTTTCCACCTTGCAGTCTAACTGGTTAAGCTGCATGTTTGAATAAGCCGTCCTAACACGGCAGCAGCTCTAATTCTCCACTTCCACCACTTTTAATTAAAGCATCTGAAATATTTTCAGAGTTTGTTTTGTACTTCCCTCAGCCCTGAACGATAGCTAAGCTATTTAAAAGAAAAGCAGACGGGGCGGCCACATATTAACATGCCTTCTGCCAACCGAAGCACAAAAGCCGCTCTCCCCGGCGCTACGACTGCCGCAGGAAGAGCTCAGCACACCGGCCACGGTGGGTATCGAGCAAGAGAGAAGCAGTCACTCCTCAGAGAGCTCGCGTCAGGGTTTTCGGTGCTCACCACTGCTTTCCCAAGGCAAACACGTTGCCTCCAAAGCCTTGGTGCTTCATTAATAACAGCACATTACCTCCACATTCCTCATCCAAAATCCAACTTCCCAGTAGAATGTCCTGAAATACTATTTTTAACCACGTGCTTCCTGAGTTTTTTTCATTTCCTAATACAAAATAAGATGTTCTTACTGCACAATTGTCTTTTTCATACAAAGAGGATAGAAGAATCATGCCTAAAAAGCAAGTATCCTGGAATTTTGCATTAACACTGTGAAAAGTCCACGGGCAAGTAGCACCTACCTCAGTTAGTAGATTGAGCCATGTTTTCAAACAAAGCCTAATTAAAATAAGCTCTTCTGAATCTCCATCAAGAGCCAATTCACCAGCAAGGAGACAATTGCTTAACACAGCCTCCTATCATGAAATACTTTCCTGACACTGGCACAGCAAACATTCCCATTAGCACTGCAAGACTACTTCCAAAGCCAATGCATTTACGAGTCAAAGTAAAAAACTGGAATCCCAGTTTCCATTACTTCCTCATTAGTGGCTTAACACATCAGAGTAGGGGGAGCAAACTTAATAAGAATAATAAAAATGCTTATTACACCTAAAACATTACTACTGCATTTTTCAGGACAGCTAAATGTATCCACGTTTTTATGTAACTACTGAAGTGTTTTCTTTACCAACATGATTTGGCATGTTACCAGCAACCCAAAGGGCAACAGGAAACCACAAAGATGATTTGGCTCAAAATTTGCGTTTTCCTAAAGCCTGGTTCTACAACAATGCCTGTTTTCTAAAAACGTGAAGAAAGAAAAGAAAAATTATACTGTACATATTTGGTTTAACTTTTAAAATACTCCCATGAAGCAGCTCTATCTCTAAGCTTGAACTCAAGGGTTAGATGGGACTCAGAGCTGAAGGAAGGACAGGGATGCAGCAGCAGCTGCTGCTGGAACAGACAGTGCAGGCAGCTAACAAGCCTGCCCTGGGAAAAGAGGAAAAAGACACATTCCCTTTCTGCTCCTTCCACCTTTTGAATTTAATAATCATTTCCTTCTTTCTGCCACATGACCTATGGAAAACCAGAGAGTCAGAGGAAAATGGGAGGAAGACCTTAGGAGACCAGTTTGCACGACTCCCATCTCCTCACGGAGCACTTGCAGCATTCAGGACAGAATCTGGCCTCTTATTAGGCCACAGCACAGAATTCACTTCCCTCCTTGACTTCAATCTGCTCAAGGCAGGGATGGGGCACAGGAGCAGCCACATCATGGGCACAGACCTCACGTCCTGGTGCTCCAACACCCTTTTCGGCCTGAGAGGACTCCCTGTCTCTCACAAAGCATGTTTCCACTGCTGGGGGACAAAAGTAGCTGCCCATCCACCACACCATGCCCACACCAAAACCAGCAGCTTCCCAGCTCAGCCTTTCTGGAGCAGGCATCATCAAAGGTTGCTTGTAACTGCACCATGCCCCCAAAATATAAATGTCCCATGATGTGCTCAAACACTCTATTTCCGTCCTTATTTCAGAGCCAAACTACTGCACTGTGAGGCCAAGCAAGGCCTAAGGGCCTACACATTTAAAAATGAACAGACCTTTGCCAATGAGGGTTTTGCTTTTTCTTAAAACAGCCTCCTTAAAAAACATTCAGTGCACTTCCACCTCTGTTGAGAGAAAGCACTATGCTGAGGATCCATCAGCTGCAGTCAAAGCCCACTGCCTTTCTTCCCCGATCTATGGGCCACAGGGACGGAGCCGGCACTGCCGGCATAGCTCCTGCAGGTCCTGCCTAAGCGCCTGCTGCCACTACACCCCAGCTCAGCACCCCCAGGGCAGCCCTCCCACGCCGCCGCCAGTCCCGCATCCAGCAGCAAATAATAAAATAGAGACTCCAAGGGAAATAAATGGCAGTGCTTACGGCGACTGTAAATGAGGTGCGGGAAAGGGAGGGACGTAGGGCACCGGCTGCCAGGTAGGGATTTCTTTTGGCTGCTGCTGCTTTTTTAGCTACAAAGTGCTGACAGAGGGAAAGCTGCAAGCAACTTGCTCCCTGGAACAGCATGAGAAGAGAAGGCTGTTCACCTTTTGAGCCTGAGCCGAGAGATAATAGAGGCCACGAGAGCAGCAACGAGCGCAGGGAGGAGGTGACTCTTTCTCTCACGTCTGCTGGGGTTACGGCAGCTCATGTGCCTCAGTGAAGCAGCAAATCTGGAAAAGAAGCTGAACTCCCTGCCTTCCCACTTCACCTGGCAGGACTCAAGAGTATCCTTGTCACACATCACACCTGGAGAAGTGCTGCTTTAGCCACAGGCCAACAATTTAGCCAACAAACATGGATACCGCCAGTCGTGCACTGAGCTCAACACCATTTGCTCCAGCAGAGGAATCTGCCTGCATTACAGCAGAAGAGCTTAAGCAAGAACACAGCTTTGACTGGCCATGTCGACCAGCCAGAATAAATCTCATAATCTAATTTGTATACGACTGTGCCTAAGGTATCCTACACTCACGTTGTTCAGCTCAGCCATACATGGCCAGCATGCGCCAGCAGCGAGCATGCTTCCAGACACGCACCCCTCCCTACAAACCAAACTTGGCCCCTGGGGTGACAGTATCGCACCTCCAACCAGGAAAGCAAAGGCTGCCTGAACATTTCGGCAGCAGTCTGCACCGACACTGTTTAGCTCATTTCATTTCCAAACGCACAAGACAGGTCTCCAACACACAGACAACAAATCCCCACTAGCCCATTCTTACATTCAATTTGCATAACAGATCACTCTCCAGCATTAGCAAAATTCCACGCTGCAAGCACATTTAATAAAATCATAACGACAACGGCTTAAACGGCGCATTAGTTAAAATTCCTGCAATGCCTATTATCGGTGGAGTTACATGATACGGGAAGGGTGGCGTGCCCTAATGAAACCTCACGCACGCAGCCAACAGACTGCAACAAAGACTGAAAGATCACACGAGTGCTCCCACAGAAAAACAATTTTAAGACCCGAACCCCATCACCCTCGCCCCCAAAAGCCAGTCTGGCGTCATGTAAGCAAAAGCCCTACTTCATGTTACATTCCTGGAGCCGCGAGCAAAGGAAAGGAGAATTGGTGGAGGAACTGTGGGCTCAGCCCCAGCACGGAGGCATGCTTTGCATTCTTAAGCAGCCCTCTCTGAAACCAATCATCGTTACTTGCTAATTGGCTGGAAGGAACCTCGCTCAAGCCTTGACAGCAAAAAGAAGTGCTCTGACTTCTGGTGACCATAGGAGACAGCACAACTCCTCCGGTTGACAGCTAAGGGGGGGCAAAAATCTGCATTAAAGCTGTGCAGTTATTTAATTGTGACTGCTTACGATAATCAAAGTACTAGCAAAAAAAGATGCACGAGACAGGAGAACTGAATTACTCGTGTCCGAGGCAGGTACGGTGCAGTAATTCAGATGCACATTTACACGAGTCAGGGCAAACGCTGTTAGAAGCGGGGACTAAATTGCAGAGGATCCTTAAACCATCTGACTCCTTCCTAAAATATTTTGCTCTAAGGTAAAACATGCAACATGTATTTTAAAGCATTAGGACACTAATTCTGTAAACAATAATGCCTCCAGCATGCACACCGCGCGCTGGAATGGATTCCTCAACTTGGCCTCATCACTTATGCATCTGATGAAACAAACACTGACAGCTTTTTTGCATTTGTAAAGGCCCCACAGCAGCTGTGGTGATCCCACCATAGAGCAATGAATTAAGCCTGAAACCCAGCTGGGTCTGCACAGAAGCCTTTTTTGCACAATACAGCAAGACTATCATTGTTAACCTAGGCATTATTGTAAAATATTCTGCATTACATTAAGAACGGAGATAGAGATGCCCTGGAAAATTAGCTTTAATAGGCAATTTATAACATTTAAAAATATGGATACCACATTGATTGCTAATTGACAACAAATTTCATAGTTTCATTTACACACAACCAGAGTGAATCAGGTAATTACAGAATACCACTTAAGCAGGAAACAAGGCAAAATTAAGAAATAATCCACATTAAAGTTATAAAATATATGACAAATTTTTATAAAATAAATGTATAAACATATGTGTGAATTTAAAACAACTCTCAAAATTACGAGTCTTGAAATGAGAAGGAATTTGAGACAAAATCTTAAAGGCACATATGCGTGCTTTCATCTAATAGAGTTAACAGTTTTCATCTGTTAGAGTTTCTTTCAGGACTAAAGCAAGCAGCTTAACACTGTGTAGTAATACTTACGTATTATTTTTCCACTTCATAAGTACATAAATATGTACTAAAAAAAGAGTCAAGAATTACTTGGGAAAAAAAAATTTGAAAGTAATTAACTGAAATTTTTTTCACAGACAGAATACATTGGTTCAAAATTGAAACTCTAATCTTCCACTGCATTTAACACTGTATTGAAGAGGCCAGAGAAATCAAAATAAAAGTTGCCTACCTTGTAAAACAGGCTATTCAGCTCATCTTGCTGAGTTGTTAAGAACACTTCTTTAAGACTGAACCACAAAAACCATCTATTTTTCAGGTATGCATAGAGACATTAAAAAAACAAAGCTAAGTTGTATGAAACACTTAGAAGAATTCAAGGTGCTACCCTACTGACATGAAAAAATGTTAAGCCTGTCCTCACAACTGCTGAATGTAAGGAAACCATTTCTCTGGGTGTCCCAACAGAAATACGCTTTCTGATTTCAAGTAGTACACAGGCAGATATGACACGTGGTTTTGTCCTCTCCCCCCATTGCTCCTTCGTCTAGCTGAGTGCATAGACTGCCCCGAGCCAACTTCATCCAGGCTTACCAAGGAAAGGTACCCGAAGGGAAGCAGAGAGCACTGATGAAGCAGGAGAAGGAAAACAAAGTCACAGGGAGCAATTTCGAAATAAGCAGCCAACTTAGAGGTAGGAGCATGGTTAGCAAAAATAGCGAGATGAAAAATATCTTCCATTTACCATTTTTGAAACGCATGCATTTCTCCACAACGCAGAACTATCTAACCAGAGAAACTAAAGTCTTATTGAGAGAAACCAAAATTACAGGCAGCAACAACAAAAACCCTAATTCCTTTTATTTGTGGCATTGCCTCTGTTCCCAGACCATTTTTATTTTCAGCAGAAGGAACTGAGGGAAAAGGAAGAGAGAGCAAAAGGTAAAAAAGGGTGTTAGAAAAAAAAAAAAAAGGAGGGGGGATATTAGGGACAAAATGCACTTCAGACTCTGTGCCCACATGTGGCTAAAATGAAGCAAGATCCAATTGGCAGCTTTTGAACATATGACCCTCCAAAGGCAAGCTGTCAGCTCGATAACAGTTGAAGGAAATAAATGAACAACTCTGCAGTGTTCTGAAACTCTTGCGTAATGAAGTTAGTTTCATCCTGGAAGATGGCCAAAAAGCACAAATCAATGAGCAATTTTTATCACAACAGTAATACTCATCCAAAGGTAGGTTGTTATTAAGCCCTAGTAATATTTGCATTGGTCTTCCACACCAGAAAGTCAAACTGACAATAACAAGGAGACTCGCTGTACTGAGAAAACGTGGGCAGGACCACTTTTCAGAAGTGACAATAAAGCAGTTCTACAACCTAGTCCAGGAAGAGCCAGACACATGAATCTCCTACAGAAAGAGCTGTGAGATTACCAACCTTGCCAACACGATAGCTGTGCAAGTTTACTTCGATAGACACTAGACATGCCAGGCTCTGGAAAAATATACGAAATGAGGCTGTACAGCATTACACTTTGCTCCCGAGAACTTTCTCAGGCTGTGGCATGAACCAAGCATGAAATACATCAATGCAAAAAGACACAATTTTGAGACGGGCAACCCTGAGAGCAGACACTTGCACCGTCAAGTACCTAAAGGCTGCATCATTGTGGAAGTTCTCTTGGTTTCTCTCTAGGGACTTCCTGCACGAACAAACAATCAAACTAATTTACAAAAAGGGAAAAAAAAAGAAAGAAAAAAAAAAAGCCATGCAAATTACAGCAACCTGAGAGATGCAGATTTAAAACCCTGTTTTTGACAGTTTTATATTCTCTTATCTATGACAGGATTAGGAGCCCTGATAAGAAGTTCACTATAACCGAGATTTCCCTTACTAGATGTTGTCCTACTTTCTAAGCTGAACGGTAGATCAGTCAGCCAGTATTAGCATTGTTCTTACAGTCTTTGTCTCAAATAATGACAGCTATTCAATCTTCCTTCTTACGTACTTAAAAATTTATAAGATATTACTTCTTGTTTCAAAGGATTGCCTCAAGAGATCACCTATTATTTTGTTCTCCTTAACTAGACTAGTTTATGCACAGGCTTAACATTATTCACATATGTTGAAATTAAACTATGTATTAAATCCCCCAGATCACCTGCAGATCCTTGCTTTTATTGAAGATGATCCAATCACTGAGAAAGTCAATGGATTGGAAATTTGGAAAACCAGCTGAAACTATCTTAATGGCATTCTTCAACAGAGGAATGACCTTTCAAAGCTGAAGTGCCACACTGTGTTGCCTTCAGCTCTGTAACATGTGGGTTCCTGGGTCTTAAAATTAAAATACTGGCTCTTCTCTTGTGGGGAAAAAATACCTGGACATTTGGAGAGCATGAAATTAAGGAAGAAGCAGTACAGCACCATGAAGCCTTTTAAGAAGAAAGGATAACCTTTCAGCCAAGATGCGTTTTACTGCTCCATGAGAACAGAAGAATGGTGATAAATCACCTACACAGAGGATAGTTGGGAGCAATCTCAGAACACCTTCAAAAGCATGGCTGAACAGACACCTTCAAAGTCTTCTTCCAAAGGCAACAGCGTAGTATGCTCATATATATTCTTCCTCTGTAAAAGATGAAGCAGCATATCCCTCCTACGCTGTCACGTCCATCAGACAAGCTGTAACTGACCTTCTGAAGACATGACCACAACTCAATGCTGAGGGAGAACACACAAATAACAGCAGCAAAAATACCACCAAGATGGCTAAAGATAGGGACACTGGTAGGACCTAACCAAGAACTCAGGACAAGTCGTCCTCCACACGAGCAGGATTCCAACCACGGATAAATATCCTGGCCGTTTTTTTCACATTATACTAACCTTGGTTTCACAAACTGTGCTGGAGGGCAGGTTAGCTCTCAAGAGCTGAGCACGCTCCTGCTCCCAACAAAGCCCCAGATGAAGCTGCAGTCATGCTTGTAGAGTGCTGGCGATAAAGTGACAAAGATGTGAAGCACCTCTGAAGTGAAGGAGACAGATTCTGAGACTGCTGATAACCAGGCAGTCCTTCAGTCAGTCAGTACCACCTACTTGTGGTTATGCAAAGTGAACGGGGACACAAAAAGGAGAAAGAAAAGTAAGAGGCAAAGGCATACCTAGAAAAAAGAGTTCCAAAAAGTGGAAAAAAAAAAAAAATCTCTGACCACTCTGCCAAGGAATCCCTGTGGTCAACTCAATGCTACTGCAGAGGAAAGCAGGACACGTACAGACAGGCACGCGTGTAGGAATGCTGCTTCTGGTCCCATTTGGGCCAGGAGGCAGAGCCTAGCGGGAATGGCCTGACCAGTCATCGGGCATGAGGACAGCACTGGTTATGATGCCTTAAGAGATGGGCAGTCTGCAGGGGGAAAAAATGACAGGCTCACCACTGGCAGGATCTGAGCAAAGCGAGCATAAAGAAAAGGAAGTAATAGTTTACCCCTTCACTTTCCTCCATCCAAATTAGAGAACCAGTAATTTCCAAAATGCCTACAGGGAATTAATCTCACTGCATCCCTGACTGCAAGAGTAACAGGCATAAAATTACACCAAGAAAGGAAAAGGAATCAACAAGTATATAAGAAAATATGCTGGGGGGGTGTGGGGTACGGAGACACACATAATTACTTACATCATAAACACATTTCCTTCTTTTGCACGATAGATAACCAGCTTTCACAGGAGCCAGCTCAAGCAGTATGATAATGAAATACTAAGTATGAGATAAAGAAATTATATTACCCAGAAGACTTTAAGAGACCATACTTTTCTCAGCGTCTTTCTCCTGAAAATTGTATTCCTGCTCTCCAGAGCAACAGGGTCCAGAAATCATTATACCTGGTCTGTCACTCGGGCTGGAAGAAATCTGACCATCGTTAGTTATTTTGGAAGATCATACTCAAATGAAGATTACAGAGCCCCTTTCAATAATGGAAGCTATGCGGTGGTTTTTATGATTGGTCAGTCATGTCACAAAATGCTGCTCCTGACTGAAAAAGTATGAATATTTATGGCTTATAAATAAAAGCCTTTAATGTATGTGAAATATGAAATTAGCTTTTCCTGAATGCTCACATCAGCAGGATTTGATTTCCCAAAAGTTCATAAAAGGACTGGAAAAGGGAATGAGCAGGGCCACGTTCTACTTTCCTCCACCGTATTTGCGCATTAACAGTTTGTTGAGCCTTGCAAAACATGAACACACAGCCAGTATTTTCTATAACCAACACTCAAATTCTGCACATAGGCTTGAGACAGAAGTATCAACAGTACAGTCCCTCCCCTTCCAAAGTGTTTCTTATGGAGCTGGCCCCCCAAATGAGCTGCGTGAACCTTGCCTCATTTCCCCATCTGGCCTTCAGGAAAAGAAAATAATACTGCAACAACAGTTCATTTCGCTTTCTTGCAAAGAGATGGCAGTAACTTTGTAAGAGCTAATTTCCTCAGACAGAGACAAAGTGGATAGGGGAGCTCAGTCAGAAATACACAGAAATGAGAGAGAAAAGCACAGCAGTGGAAGACGAGAAGGGAGGGGGGAATGA
This sequence comes from Mohoua ochrocephala, assembly GCA_013398855.1. NCBI lineage: Eukaryota > Metazoa > Chordata > Aves > Passeriformes > Acanthizidae > Mohoua > Mohoua ochrocephala. Next base: position 267,102 of record VZTA01007674.1, read on the forward strand.
ATTGTAAAAATGTAAAAATTGTAAAAATGCACACATAGTGTGTGCATAGTACTGGCATTTTTATATACTGTGCATATATACTGTGCACACTACAATGAAGAGTAAGAAAAGAAAAATAGCAGTTATTACCTTTAAATAAAATATTAAGAGGCGGAAAAAGAAAAAAAAAAAGAAACATTTTGGGGAAAAAAAACCCAAAACCAGGCAGTACTACATTTAGCAAAGCCATTAAAACCATTAAATGGCTATCACCCTCTTAGCAAACTAACATTCCTGCCTGCAAATACTTGCACACACTCTTACACAGGAACGGCAAAATCTCGAGCCCTGAAAAGCACTTGGGCATGTGCTTAACTCATAAGCTCCAAGTACTTCAATTGACGTCAGTAAGAGTATTCATACATTTGAGACAGGCACATGCTCCAGGGCGCCTTGCTGGATCGAAACTGAGGGTGCCAATTCCACGTCCTTTTAATCCGCAGCAAAGCCAAAGAGGTCCTTGTGCCTCGCTGCTCCCTTAACTGTGCCACTAAAAAGTCCTGCAGGCTTGCACTGAAACCAGACCATTTCAAGATAAGAAGGTGGAAGAAAAAAGAGCCTGGGCATAACTACTCTTTAAGTCTGATAATTTCAGTGACCTTATTTCACATGCAGCTCTTTGGCTGTATTGATATGGCCAAAGCACCATACCACGAAGGAATGATTCATAGGGTCACCACTGCTGGCTTCAATGGTGAGAAAAAGGCATGTGATGCCACATCCTGCTGTTCCTATAATTAAAGGAAGCCTTGGTTTTTGTAGCTTTTTGATTTGACATGGCTTGGCCTTCTCAGACTACTTGGGAACCTGGGGCAAAAATACATCAGCACTTCAGTTCGTGTGCACATTCAATAGACATGAGCAGTGTTAACAAGAGAAGCTATCCGAACTTATTATTCAGTGGTACAAAATAAAACAAATAAAGCCATGGGAAATTTCTGGCTGAACTTCCCTTATGTAAGCAGGTCCTTACCCTAAGATGTAGAAAATATAACAGTACACTGGCTTCACTTCCACAGTGGAGCTCTTGCATGTGGGATGGGCGTGTGTGGCTGTTGAACTAAAAAAGAGTAGTAGTTCTTCTACCACATTCAGGAGTGAAACTTAGCCTCCAGTAGCACAGCTATCTTAATTTTCTTTTCTTCCTCTTTTTATTTCTCTCATTGAAGTACAAAATCATTCAAATCCTACCTAAGCAAGCATAACATGTAACAGTAGTACATTTTGAATTCTATTTGAACTGATTTTAGCACTTTGGAAATGATTATGGCACTGCCATCACCACAGGCACAAATACCTTTAGCTTCATTTTCACCTGTGAGGCCTAACTTGGTTTCAACGTTATTTAATATTCACCATGCTTCCAGCAGTAAGGCAGTACAGCAAAATCTAAATCCGAACAACCCTCGGAACAGACGAGGACAGCTAATTTTGCTTGCTACAAAATAAAACATGTATCTTGACTCCTATTTAGTCATAATTTCACAGCCCATTTAAACTCACTCTATTGCTAACCGACGCAATCCTACCCCTCCCTTGCCACTTCACTGGGCGTCCCTGTAACACTTTCCTGGGACCAAGTATTTTTCCAGCTACATCACAAACTGCAATATTTAATGAATCCACATTAAAAATCAACCACATTTTGTCAGTTCACTTCTAACCTGCGAAGTCCCCAGTCTGCGGTGGGAGTTATCACCTGGCACACGTCAGCCTGCAGAAAGGAAGGGGAACAGGCAGCCAGAGGGAAGGCTGAACCACTCCTTCCAGTGCAGTGCAGGCTTAGAGTAATCACAGAAACACAGCACTAGACACCTCACTGGTCTCCACATTCACAACACTGTTACTGAAGGCAAAATGCATAAGCTATACACAGGACATTTCAACCACTGATTAGGAAAAAGAGGAGAGCAGAACAGGACAGGACAGCTTCTCCTGACAGCTGCTTCTTATTTTGTTGTTTGTACTGGTTCAAGGCATCACAGATTTGGGAAAAAAAAAAAAAAAAAGCTGCTTCAAAATTATTTGCCATTAGGATAACCATTATTTCTTCCAAATTATAAATAATTCACAAGTTCCAGTTACTGTAACATGCCCTAAGTCCAGCTTTGAAGTAACGTGAAGTTGCTTGTCTTACAAAGTGATATTACTATGTCCCCATTATAAGCTGAATAACTACAACAAAAAAAATTAACATTGGCTTTCTGAGACCAGAGAATGTCCCTTTCAGTTGTGGCTATAAAGCGGAAATTAGCTGGAGTAGTATTTCTTCTAATAATTTATTAAAAGCTGTACTACACCCAAGCAAGACTGTAACAAGAAGGCAGTCCTTCTGCTACCAGTGCCTTAATCTTACATTTAAAAAGCTTTTACCAGTCTGCAAAGTGACAACAGGCCATGAGAATTATCATCATTATCACTATACTTCAAGGGGGGGTAAAAAAGTGACTATCAATCAGAAAACCGTATTATCTCAGGTGTCCATCTAGGTCATCCTTATGGGAAATACACTGAAATTAAGACCGGTCACTTGGAACACCACCCAAAAAGGAAACATGCGCAACACCAGCTCAGTTATCAGTCAATTTAAATAACAATAACAGAAACCCTTCTTTTCACTTGGTTTTGAGTTTTATGAACTCAGAAGTCTGAACCAAGTTTTGCAGGGCTCAAATCAAAACAAAAGCAGGTTGGGTTTTTGGGGTTTTTTTCAGCTCGAGTTGAGTTAAGAAGTTAATTCATCTGGCATACGTGCAGGGTTGGAAATGTGTGTTTTGGGGGTTTTAACATGCAGGCTGCAGCTGAGAGATGTGGCTTACAACTTTGATGTACCAAAAAGAACTGCAGGACAAAGTGGCTGAAAGTAATATCCATAAAATAAAAAAGGCGAGAAAGAAGGAAACATATCCCTTCTCTAAGTCACCCTCAGTCTGCTTAATGGGTACCTTATTAAAAAAAAAAAAAAAAAGCTATAAACATATGGTAGTAGCCTAGAGCATCTTAAAAATCTAAATGCAATTTCTAGGCTATGTACTTTGTGGGCAAAGTTTTAGAACAGCACAGGAAACTATATGCTAAATATAACAACTAATAAAAATAATGATAAGCATCTCAAAGAGTGAGACACTGAACAGACTCTTGTCCAAGACTCATGGTTTCTGTCCACTTTAATAGTAGCAACCTGAAAAAATATTTGCACATTGCCTTTGACTTGATTCGCAGGCTTTACATCGCCAAGTTCCTCACTGCGATTCTTAAACATGCAGGCCATTCAAAAATGTAGCTAGAAAACTGTTATTTAGCTGTTTAAATGGAGTTGTCAAGGTCCAGGGGAAACTGAATTCCTGTCACTGAGGAGCCTCAAAAGCTTACTCTCTTGGCTGGACTCCCCAAAATGAAGCATGACTAGCAAGATGCCTAGCACGAGACTAAAGTTTACCCAAAGCAGTACTAGATTTTTTAAACCAGAAAAAGAATAAAGCACAATCCTCAAAGAGAAAAGAAAGTCCTTCCCCCAACATACAAATGTGGGAAAGGGCAGAGAAGACCATCCTGTTCCTGTGGGCAGTGAAGGAAAAAAATAACCTCATCAAAATGCCAGTACACAAGAAATCCAGAAATATTGTGGAGCATGTATCTCTACCCACTCACACAAAACCGTTTCAAAAATAGGCACGGAATAAGCATAGAGTTGAAAGAGCTGATAATTTCTCCAAATTCACTCCCATCGTTTTTAATTGAAAAGCATGCATTGCTTCAACACTCATCTGCAAGCAAAGCTAAAAATGAACTGCTTGCAATATATAGTTATCCTAACTTGGCTCAGACAACACAGTATCAAAGTGCAAAACTAAGATTAGTAGATTATGTCAGAATGAGCTCCCATGGTTTATTTTTGAACGCTGTAAATATCGTTAGCCAGTCATCATAGCGTGTGTGTGCCAAAATACGCTAATCTCCAGCAACTATCGCGTCATCCAAAAGATGTCAGACCAGCAAGGCAAGCTCAAAGAACTGAAAGCAAAGCACAGGGACTCAAATACCACAAACCTTCCTGGAGTACAGCAGCAAGCCACAGTTTCTCAACTTCTTATTATTTGCATTTCTTCTCAGTCACAGATCCAAGGCTGCCTTTTTTGCAGAGCAAATCAAGGGAAGAACCTGGCAGAAAAGATGGCAAGAAGCCACACAGAAAAGACGAAGCAGATTACAGAGGAGAGACATTTAGAAAGGATTAAATCATGCCCCTCAAGTGATACAATTATGAACTCTTCTGGGGGCATCATCACATTTCTGCTGAACTGATTTTAGCAGTGTCAAAATGTCCAATTCCGTCTGCAGCAATCCTACAGGCACCAAACTGAACCTGACCAGAAACTACTCTGGTTCCACAGGCCTGACCTAGATGCGGAAAGTATACAGAGACCTCAGTTTAGCTGTCTCATTTTGTTTTCGGTGTCTATTTTTAAACACACAATCCCATTTTTATGCCCAATAAAAGGAGGTTTTTGTGCCCCAGATAAAAATAGGGGATATTGTTTGCGACACATCGGTCCAGGATGAGACATTTGCTGCAGAAATGCTGAAGCAGCTTTACATCTTCCCTATGTGTACCAGTGGAACGATGATTTCCACCTGGGCCTTTTTCCCTGCTTCTCTGCTCAGCCAGGCTGGTCACTCCGAACAGCTTCCTGCAGCAGCATAAATTAAGCCAATAAACTTGGCACAGGAGCAGATGGGGTGCACTCCCAGCATCCGTCTGCTCGCAGACCAGGGAGCCGTGATCCCGAGCCTCGAGCCTGGAGACACGGCATTTGGCACGGCAACGATCCCAGCCACCGCTCAGCTTGGCCACTGGTCACGGCCACCCTTGCAGAGCAACCTGAACAGCAGCATTTTACAGCTTCAGATCCCTCATCTGCACAGGGAAGAGTCAGACAAAAAGACAGGACACGCAGAGGGGAGGAGAGCTAGCATACTTCCAAACAAGACCTCACTGCTATAATTAAAGGGTTGACTCCTTTCCCACAGCCCACCACTGGAAATACCAGGCCTCTGTCAGATTACTGAAGGAACAACTTCAGAACAGGATGTCATTACACAAGGGAAAGTGTGAAACCCGAGCAAGTGAAACAGCAAATGGTTTTAAACCTTCTACCTACTGCTTCATTGAGGAAACGTTTTTGTGACCGAAATAAACCCACCCCTCCAAATGAAAACCAAGAGCTCCCAAATAAAACCTGCCTGTTAAAAACCAAGAAGGATTGCATCCAATATTCCCAGAAGCAGTGAGCCAGCAAAACAACCGACCCATCAAAGATCTAAGAGAACACCAAATACATTTTGGCAATCGTATTATTTCCTGTATCTGAATTTCAGTGCCAAGTAATCCTCACATAGTAGACCTGAATTTTACAAGCGATTTGCAGATTTTAAGTTTCCTGGTGGCTTCCTACCACTTAAAAATGCTTTAAATAAAAAATGGTAGTTAAGCATAAAAAGTCTGTGTGTACCATGCCCCATCATTCACTTGGGCATTAAACTCCAGGTACATTTTACCCTTTTCTCGAAAGTCCTAACAACAGGTTAAAAACTGTCAGCTGAAGTTTTAGCCTGTGGGGTAGGGACATTTAGGGCCATCAGCACCAGGAAACACTTAAGGGAAGTTCAGGTTTGGCAACGCTGAAATTTGCATTAATAGACTTGAATTTTAATGTCCCGTTAATCTTACACAGAGGCAGTCAAATCCATCAGCACTATTGTTTTCAGACTGTCTGCCCACTAAGGCAAACAATGCATCATTTACACTTGGTTTACATTTATAGTCGGGAAGAAAGCCATGCAAAGGACTAAGGGGGGAAACCAGAATGTTTTAAATGCAAATTTGGATTTCGAAGAAGCATGTATTCCTCTGCAAATTCCACATCTGCTAGATCACACAAAAGCTGGGTGCTTGTAATAAAAAATAATAAACGTGTCTCTGCTTTTCCTTTCCCTACTTTAAAATTGCCTTTAAAGTCTTCCTTTCACTTGACTGCTGCAAACTGGAAACTTTAGAAATGAAAGCAGCTGGTCTTTCCCCTCCGTCAAGCTGATTGAATTCAGTCACTATACAATAAAAATGGGCAAAAAGAAACCCCAAATCAACCCCCAGAAACATTTCCCGCCTCCTCAAGAACTTTCACTTACGTTCAAACCAGGAAATAACAGTAACGTGTACAAACAAAACATAGATTTGAAACGTGGATTCTCTTTAGCTTCAGACTATGAGATTTAAAAATTGACCTACTTTATGTAATACTCCCACAGCTGAGTCATCACAGTATCAACTGGTCTCTATCAGCTGCAGGGTATGATCATCTGTTTAAAAAAAATAGAAGTATCCATACCGAAATGCCTCTTTTATTATGTTAAAAATATAATGTTAATCTAACAGTCCAGACCATAACTGGGGGGGGGCGGGGGGGGGAATTTTGAAGAAAGTTGGAACTGCATAAAGCAGTCCCTTATAAAGCAGATGCCGTGTCTTGTAGCAAGAGCCTGTAAGCTACAGGACAGAATATTGGAGAAGGCAGCAGAAATACAGATTAGTTCCAACTCTGCTGCCGTTAAAGCATGTAGCTTCAGGCAAGTAATTTAGACTTCTTTCTTTTTCATCAAACAATAAAATGGAGGGAATGCTACTGCCTTACAGAATCAGCTGACGTTTGTACCACACTTTAGCATATGCATAACATTAGCTATTAGTTTACATCTACAGAAAAGGAAGGGGTAATATGTTTTTAATGCTGGCTTAGTAGGCCTCACAAGAGAAGGTGGAAATGCTTAATGAACATTAGAAACTCTTCACAGGGGCCTTGATTCACTCTAATTCACTCTGGGCAGCATCTTACACACACTCCTGGCTTGCCGACCATCAGAGTGAGCAGGAGTCCATTAATATCTCGGGGCAAAGCATCTGGTGATAGTAAAATATTCATTTAAAGAAAGAAAGCATTTTAATCACTAGGTTATACTTACGTACTATCCCATAGCCACTTACAACATAATACTGTAGTCTCAAGAGACCAGGAGGAGGTTAAGAGGAACCCAAAAGTAGCTCTCGAGTGCAGCTAGCATCCCTAAGTTTTACGTACAGGGAAAAGAAAGTAAGATCTGAGCGTGCTGTGCTGCTGGAATTGTTACCGCAAGCGTGAAAGAGACCCAACAGAAGAAAGCCCCAAAAGGTGATGTGCAACAAGATGCAACGTACGCTGAATACTATCTCTGCTGCCAGCAGCCTATTTACATCATTTCTTGTAGGAAGTGGTCAAACTTGGAGCCTGTCATCAGTTGTGGGGCTGGGGGACAGAAATGAGCAAACTCTCACAGGAAGAACAGCAGGGCAGGCGGGTCCAGCTGAAGCACCCTGGAGTGCCCGAGGTCAGGCTCCTGCACAAACGCCCCTGATGCAGAAGGTGGTGGTGGTGCTGCAGAGTCACCATCCCCCCCCAAAGTCCATGAGCCCACATCAGCACACCCAAACACAGAGTATTGTTTCAAAGGCTGCAGCAGGCACAGGAGCTCTCAGATGTCTGCAGCATGCTAATCCTGGCCGGGCCTTGCTGGCCGTCTGGCTGAGGGGCTTACCAGGCCATCCGTAGGTGAAGCGTGTCACCTCATGGCAGACTACAGCACTTTTACTTCTGCAAGGACAAGGAAACAAATCACACGAGGTGACAGCAGTGACATTACTCCTTAATTATACTTCGCCATCTGCTACCGTGGCAGAACCGTGCAGGTATTTTAAGGCAGTAATCCAGGTCTGATACTCTGAGACCTAAGCCAGCAAGAACAGAAGATTTGCTATTCGGCATCACAAAAACGGTCAGAAAAATGCACCTGTGAAATTACGTTCAAGACTTCAAAGCTTTTGAGTCAAGAACTATTAATTCCAAGCGCATACTGAACGCAGTCTGGCTTCTCAGCGGATGCTTTACAAAGCTGTCAGTTTTGTGAGGCTGGAGCCAAAAGGCAATATTTGATATGTAAAGATGTTTGAGAAGGAGGAGGGTAAAGTGAGAAGAAAGAGTTGTATGAGTCAGCCATGGATCTTTTAAAAATTAAGTGATAGCGTTTTTAAACCACAGGAAAAAAAGATGCATACACGGATTTCCTCATTCCTGGGTTACCAATCGCAAAAGATAACGCTCCCCTAAGTTTAAGAGAACTTTCAATTGCGAGCACTTACAGAGCAGGGAGCTAAGCCCCACGACGGCAGCCCACAACACGGAGGCTTTACTCCATTGTTCTCACCACCTTCTTGTTTTCAGAATTCATTTCGCAAATGCTGAAAAGACAAGAGGCAGCAGCAGCCTGAAGAGGCTCCGCTCCTGCTACAAGGCCAGGTTAAGCCCAGGTTGAATGGGACTCTGAGCAACCTGGTCTAGTCGAAAGTGTCCCTGCCCACGGCAGGGGGGTTGGAACTAGGTGATCCTCAAGGTCCCCTTCCAACCCAAACCGTTCTGTAATTCTATGATTCTGTGACAACTCGCAGTGGCACGAGAGGAGCGGGGCCACGAAGCACCACTTGGTGCCCGTGCGGCGGGGGGCGGGCGGGAGGCTGTGCCCTCGCTCCTCGCGGCGGAGCATCGCCGCCGGGCTGGGGGTACCAGGGACCCGGGGTGGGCAGCAGGGCCCGACACGGGGATCATTGTTCCGGGTGCAGGCGAAGCTTGTGCTGGCACCGGCGACGAGGAGGAAGAGGAGGAGGAGGAGGAGGCGGCGGCGCGCTCCGCCGGGCTGCCATAGCGCCCGAAGGTCAGGGGCAGGAGACGTGCCACCACGCGTGTCGCCACGGGCCGACGTGAGCGACGCTCTCCTCCCACG
>VZTA01007674.1:279983-352497 GCA_013398855.1 Mohoua ochrocephala
TGGATGTGTGCTTTTAAATCCCGCGGAGAGCCCGGCGGCTTCCCAGGGGCAGCGGCCCGTCCTCGCCCAGGGCTGGTGCCGGGGCTGGCAAGCGCCCTGCTGCCCTATCCCCGGCGGGTTCTGCCGCTGGATCCGCCGGCGGCTCCCGGAAAGCCGGTGGGTGCGAAATCCCGAAGTTCAAATTCTCGATTAATTTCAAATATAATTTTTCTTAAATAAAAAATAAAATAAAATTTTTTAAAAGTGTGTTCAAAGTGGAAGGTCTGTCTTCAGCAAAACCCCAGCAGTTCCGTAATGGTGGATTAAGGTGTTGGAGCAAGTAGAGAGAAGGGTCACTAAGTTGATAAAGGGACTGAAGCACCTTCCCTACGAAGACAGGCTGGGGATGCTGGGGCTGTTAAGCCTTGAAAAGATTCTGTGGAGATTCCATAGTGTTCAAAGCCAGGTTGGATAAGGCCTTGGAGCATCCTGATCTAGTGGGAGTTGTCCTTTCCCAGGGCAGCAGGAGTTGTAACTGGGTGATCTTTAAGGCTCCTTCTAACCCTTGACATTCTATGACTCTATAATTACATCTCCTCTAGGGACAGGGAAAAAAGAGTGTCATTAATGATCTCCCTGGTGTGAAGTGTCACCGTGCCCACTGTGTGTTTGTGGTTTTCTGTAGGACTCACCACGAACTATGAGCTGATGTACTTTTATGCTAATGACTACACTTGGTTGATGCCTTACACTGCCATCCACATGCAGTTTTTATGTTCAGTTCCCTTCTGGAGTGTACTGTATCTGCTCCATAGGGTTGAAAATTTTTGTGCAAGACTCTTGAGTGGCAGTGCTCAAAGTAAGGAGAGCAGGACACAGAACTTGCCAGAACCTCACTCGCTAGTTCCGAGCCTTGAGTCTTCACCATGATGCCATCCTTCCTCACTTACGTGACCATCGTGTTCTCCCTTTACCTTAGACATAGAATGCAAATAATGGTTAAGGTGCCAAATGGAAAAAATAAAGTTATTCCATAATTTCTTAGTTTCCCTTAACTTCTTCATGCTTATTGCTAATTATTTCAGGACTCTTTTCCTAGTCTTGTGTAATAAAAAAGTGGGGTACAAAATGATCTGTGCTTGGCCTCGTCCAATATCAAGCTTTTCTGATAATACTGCTTATGATCAGGTTAGTCTTTTGAAGCCTTTTCTTTAGGTCTCTTATAGGAAAGTATAGATTACTTTTTAAGAGTAAGTCTAAAGTGAGATTTTTGTTCCTTTAAATTGGAAATATGTACATTTCTCATAGGACTGTTTAACTTCCTGCCCTCACTTATTTTTATTAAGGTATTTATGTCACACGGAGGTCTGGGATGTCCTTGGAAGAAAATGCTTTTGCCTTGGCTTTTCGTCAATTAGTAACGATGAGTCTGTGCTTCTCCGGGAGACATGTTGGAAAGCCAGAAGAGACAAAGATAGCCATTCATGTATTTCTGAGTCAACAATTGAGCAAAAAGTTTTCGTAGAAAACCTACCTGGCTTTTCTCAAATGACATAAGGTAGCAAACCCAACTATTCCCCTGCCCCTTACTTTGGAGATTACTTCCTGAGTGTTCTTAAAAGTCTCGAGGTTGCTATGTTTGCTCCTGGCTTTTGTGCCATGTGTTGAACAAGAGCTTACTGTCAGTGCAAACTAATGAATTTTCTTCTCGAGGCTGGGTGGCAGAAACCTTTCCCATAGATCCGTGGCTCTATTTACATTTGTGTTCTGTTACACAGAGCATTGTATTATGCACATGCTGGGTATCGTGTATCCGCCGTGGGTCTTGCCTTTCAGTTCTGGCTTGTGTACATTTTGGAGACTGACCTTTTAAATACTGAAGCTGAACTGGTTTACAAAATTAATTAAATGCTGGTACAATAGCACTTAGTATCACAGGTTAACTGCTGCCGATGTCAGTGTTTGCCACTACATTTGATCGCTTTTTTTTCTAGTTTCTTTGTGAGTTTCACCATGGTCACTTGCAACTATAATTCTGCTTGAAGACGTTTGAGAAATGACTACCGTTAGCACGATAGAGTTTCCTTGTTCCTTTTTTTCCTTGTTTCCTGCTCATTCATTTCTTCATTGTAAATAATCTTTTTACAGGAATTACACACATTTATAAAGGAGCCCCCAAACTAAATGTATGTGTTCTACAATTAGTTTTTAGTCACTGTCCAGCATCAATAACCTTTCCAATAACCTCAGTGGTCTGAGTATAATACTCTCGTACAAAAATCTTTGGGAATTTTTTGTTTGTTTGGGTTTGTTGGGGGTTTTTTTGGGTGGGAAGGGGGATTTCTTGGTTTGTGTAGTTTGTTTGGGATGGGGGTTTTTGGGATGTGATGATATTGTGGATTATTTCTTTCCATGAGCATAACACATTGTATGCATTGTCCATCTGGACTTGTGCATACTAAGTATCCTAGGTGCAGTTATCTCTGAGCAAGAGGTGAAACGTGGTCACTTTCTAGCATGTGAGATAAACCTTCTAGCACACAATTCAGTGAAAAGTGAGAGGAAACTCCATTCAAAAGGAACCTTGGTGATACCTCTCCACTTACTGGAGTTTTCATAATACTTGCCTAGTTCACATCTCAATGAAGATAAAATCTCTTTGAGGTTATAGGAAAAGAACATTCATCACGGCCGACTTACATATGACTGCACTTCTTTTTTTTAAATTTTAATCAGGAACTACTGCTTTTGTCACTTTCAGGCTTGGAAGGCAGATATGTGTGCAGATTGGTTTGTGGTGTCCTCAGAGTTCTGGGGCAAGAGTGTTAGTAAGCTAATGTGGAAGGTCCTGCTAGGGGTGCTGGCCAAAACAGATCAAAACAAATAAAAAAGAATATGTAGTTCATAAGGAAAATGATTTAATTTTTGAAATATTTTTGTTGTTATTGGTCAAACAGATAAAACAATAGGCACAAGCAGTACGGGGAAGGCAGAAAGAACATGGGGTCAATTCGTGAGCCACAATTCTCCAGTCAGCAAACAAAGGGCATGATGCCAGACAAGTTGGGCCATAAAAGAGCCTTGTCTTGGGGGCAGTCTGTGATTGTTTGTGGACAGATGGCTGCTTACCAGTTCATAAAAATAACTTCTGGAGACCTTTTCTCCAACTGTGTTGTGTTTACCTGAATTATGCCTCAGAAAAGAAAAGGTTAGGTTCTCTAGTGTTGAACAGGTTTTCTACATCTGAAGGGGGGATGCAGCTTTGAATTCTGAGACCTTATGTCTTGTGTGGATAAAAGCAAAATGTTTTGTGCATTGAGAAGGATGAGCGTGAGAGAGGGTTGGTAGCTCTGTGCTCCTAGATACAGAACTTGCTTCTAGCCCTAGAATCTGGTTGGCCGTCTGCAGAGATGAGTGGGGAATTCTTGGGGGGCTTTTTGAGGTTTGAATCACTTCTTGGAAGCTTGATGGAGTAGGTAAAGAGACTTTAAAAGTGGACCTCCAGGTTTCTCAAATCAATACACATTCCGACAGAGTAGCTTTTTGTGCAACAAGCAATGACAGCATTTATGTACAGCATATTTTGTTTCATGTTTGAGAAGATGGAACTTTACCACAGGCAGACAACTCTTCCTTCTAGCAGCTAAGAAGGCTGTGGAGACCACAGAGAGAGGCCTCTGCCTATAGATCCCTTGCCACTGACTTGAGTTGATGCATAGACCCGGCATTCTGGTTTCCACATTTCCTAATTGGGGTTCCCCTCCACTTTCTGTCATGCTTTACATCCTATCTGTCCTGTATTCATATTCTGCCTTATTGTTTTGCTTTGGTCTTTAGAGCCCTGTAACACATTACAGTAATATTGGAGTAGAATATTAAAAATAGCCTTGCAATACTTATTTAAGAGAAAACCAGCTACTGCTGTGAATGAATCCCTGGGGGAAGAGGGAAGTGGAACTTCCTTTTATTTGTTCCCATGGGGAAATAGAGATATGAGTAGCCAGTTCTGGTAATCAGTTTGGCCACTTCCCCTCAACCTTTTTTACTTGTTAAATAGATATGTAAAATGCAAATATAATGACCATGCAACGTAGTAAGCTGGTGTACATGCAAGTGATGCCTCTGCACCTCGGTCTAAGGGTTTCCCAGCAGGCAGCTTCCAGCATGCACTTAAGCTCTACATGTGTAGTGGGTTCAGTACCTATCACATGCACAGAGGCTGGATTCGTGCCCCGCAGATTTATGCACGTGATTTAAAGTCCTCTGGGTAATTGAGACATGGTGCCTGGCATCTCCAGGATCCTTGAAGCGGCCGTACGTACACGTGCGGGCAGACACTACACAGATGGTCAGAGTGAAAAGATATTAAAGTGGCTAAGTTAAGCGCTCAAAAGTTACAAAACGCCAGAATTGGGAAAATGCTTATGCAATTTTAATTCCATCCATACATCTATATATTGCTTTGTAATAATCTTAAAATAGACTACACACATTTCCCCCCACCTCCATAGGATGATTGGGTTTTATTTGGTGCATTAAGCGAATCTGCTCTGGGGATGAATTAGAGTACAGGCTGAAGGAGAGAGAGTGTTGTCTATTGAACTCTTACCCTCTTGTGTTCCTGTGAATGTAAGAAGGGGAGACATAATCTCATTGTTAAGGCAGCTGAATGTTGCTTTGGAGAAGTTGATCCTCTGCCAAGGAGTGTGATGCTGGGTAAGCCATTTACATCAATCTTTTAATAGTGGCCAGGTCAGCAGTACTAATTTGTACATAAATAGCTACAGTTGTCAGGTGGGTGATGACTTGTGACTTGTGACCATCATAGCTCTTTGATCCAAATATCCTAGTGTGCAGGATACTTTGTTCTCCCACTTGAAAACGTAGAAGAAGAGATGGGGAAATAAATACATCTGTGGTTGCTAAAACGTTCCTGTTGTAGCTCTTGCATCGTTCCTCGTTTTATGGGTTCTCTTAGGACTACACATGTGCATCTGCACCAAAGGCTGCTGGAAGCCGTGTCCTTTGAACACTCACAGAAAATGCAGTGCTTAATACTAGCAAGACCTGGATTTTAGGTACTTTGAGACGCTTCAGATCTTAATTTCTGACTGCCTCAGTTTATAGACTGTAAAATGGAATTAATATATTCGTTTAGCTCACAGAACTGATGGAAACATATCACTTGTGGGCTGTCATGATGTTTTCGGTGCAAGCACCGCAGTCTCTTCATTTGGCTCTTTGTCTGCCTTTTCTCTATTGAATTTAGTACTTTAGTACTTTGTCTGCTTTTATTTTCTTTGAATTTTATTTCACTCCTTTTTACAGCTGGCAGTGTCAGGTTGCTTGTCCTTGCCACATTGTTCAGCATTTACTGCAGTTTGCTCAGTTGCCCTGCATCTGTTGAGATGTAGGACTGTGAGACAGTAACATCTGAGGCACAGAAGCTTGAACGAAATCCTCAGAAGTACACAAGCTTGAACAAAACTTGTCAAATTGATGTGAACTTCTGATTTTGTTTCAGTGCAAGTTGCTGCACAAACGGTAATTTTGCATAAATGTGAACTGTTTTTGTTGAGTTAGTAATTTAAACCATTTCATTAAATTGAAGTAAGAGGCTTTTACATGGAGATAAGAGCTCTACGAGGAAGAAGGAGAACAGGAGTGTCTTAGTGAATGGAAGGAGGGGGTGGAGAGAAGCACTCCATCCTTCTTCCTCCTCTTCTTCTTACTTCTCTGTGCTCATTTGAAAATCTGTCTTCCTCCCTTCTCTCCCCCAGCCTTATGAAGAGTATGATGCTTACTTTGAGCCGTGGGGAAGATCCGGCTTGTGGACTGATGCTCTCAAAGTTGTGATCGGAGGACAATGTTGATGGGCAAGGGGAGATCCTCTTCTCTGGCCAAAAGAGGCATGGGACAGAGCTGGAGCAGGGGAGGAAAAGATGACTGCCTTGCCAGCATTTCATTGGTGAAAAGTGGCACAGGAATGGGGGAAGAATTGAGAGAGGAAAGTGGAGGGTGGGGCTGGAATGAATGCAGAAGCAGGTAGGTTGTGAGAAGGGAGAAGGAGTGGGGAACAGGGCAGGGAGTAGGTAGATGGAAATGGGAAGGTCTAATTTTGCTGTAGAAGTTGAATCTAGTGATTTTGTGGGAGGAAGGGAAGAGGCAGCACGGGTTTTGGTGCTCCAGGGTGGACCGGAGGCTCTAGAGACTCCCAGTTCAGCCAGCACCATTCCATAAAGCTGTTATTTGCATGTCTGCTTTTCCTGTCTGCACATCAGCTGTCTGGGCAGAGCCTGTCTTCCAGGGCTTAATTTGCAAAGAGAGAGAGTACATCTGGCTCTGAGATGAGATGTTGCATGCCGAAGCCCATCTTCATAGGCAGTTTTGATGCTCCTCCCAAGCACAGGACACACTGTTGGGAAAAACACCCAGCTCAGTTGCCCAGAGCTGGTTTCAGCCGATGAATAGCATGGAAAAGTGATGAATCAGGCCTTGAGTTTGGCTCCAGTGCTGGCAGGGTCTGTGCTGCTGGCGTCCAATTTACTAGCCAAAGATTAGCCATCATTTTGCCTTGTAACTGACCATAAATTTCAGATGTTTGAAACATCATTTATATTATAGCCAAGGAGAATTAATTTTGAGCATGGTGGAAGCTATGTTTTTAGTAAAAGGCCATGTTTATAACTAATCAAGTAACCCACAGAGTGATGGCTCCTACTGAAAGGGCAGAAGCAGCAAGCTGTAGTCATAAGGAAGGTTATCAGACAATTCAGTGTTCAGTAACAGTATAGAAGAGGCCTGATCCTACAAGGTGCTGGATGCTCTCAATTACTTTTGATTTTTCACCAGTTTTTGAGGTACCCCCACAGTGCACAGAGTCAACACCATGAAATCATTAAGCAAAGAGCAGAGCGTAGGAAATGAAGTATGAGAACAGCTTGCTTGTTCTTAGGAATAGCTTTTATTGCCCAAAAACTGGGGTGTATTTACTTCTTGTTTGTGATGGACAGTTAAAGTAATAACTCCAGTGGTGGTCTCTGTTTTTCTTGAATTTGTAATATGTGCTGGCTTTGGATGTGCGGTTTTAGTCTTCTGCTGATGTGAGATGGAGTTTGTGCTCTGTTTGGTTCATGCCATGTCTTCTGTCAGTCCAGTGCCTGTATAAGCAAGGCTGATGGTATGTAGTAGCTTGGTGTGAGAGGCTAAGATAAAACCCCAGCTGTTTCTTAAGATATCGCCTGCTGTTATCAAGAGGCTCAGGTTAGCAATTTTAAGTGCTACAAGGACCTATGTTTTTGAAATGCTTTCCTGAAGAGAAGATTGAAATGTACATGCCCGGCTATTTTAGGAATAATTCTTTCTTGAGTGTGCTTATACTTTATGAAATGTGGACTCAGGGAATATGGGTAATAAAGCTGAATTATCATCCTTGAGTGTTTGTAGATTAAGGATATTGTGTACAAATGAGTCATGGTAAAAGCTGACTTAGGTTTGAAATACCAGCAACAACAACAACAATAGAGAATGGATAGCCCAACCAAGTGTCGGTCACGTCACTGTAATTCTTCAGGGATTCGGGTGCAGCTGAAGACTTGCCTTCTTCACTGACGTGGATGCAACACACCAGCAGCCAGCCAGCTTCCACGATCCCTCCTGCTGACCAGTCCATGAAGAAACAGCTATCTGCCAAACAAGCTGTTTGTTTTATTTCAAAGCCCCAGTGGGCCCAGCCCTTCCTGCCTAGCAGCTGCGGCAGGCTCCGTTCCTGCTCAGTGCCTGGCCTGGGAAGAGATTGCTCATTGGCCCAGGAGAGTGGTTCTCCGTAATTGGCTTGTGAGGAATGCTGTGTGAGAGGATTCGGCCTTTTTTTTTTTTTTTAATTGTTTTATTAAAGTTTGTTTATTAAAGTGAATATCTGGTCACAATAGAAACATGTTTTTTGAAGCCTGTGTATTGCCAAGAGAGCAGGATAGAGCACAATCAGGTTATTGCTTCCCCAGGATCAGTACACAGGCAGCTCTGCGGGTCCTTGTGGGCAGCGTCCTGGTGCCTTCTTTCTTCCCTCTTCCAGTTGAACTCTGATGGATCTGCTCTAGTCATCACTCCCTGCATCTCTACAGGGGGGACAGGGATGTAGGAGTTGCTCCACCTGTGGTATTTCTGATAAACAGAGGTTAGATCTGTACTGCAGATTGCAGGGGTACCAAAGCTAGCGTTGAACGAGCCGAGCCGATCTGAATGCCTCTGGCAGTCTGGCTGATGAAGTAGAGGGGTCTGGGTATGCTCATTTATGCCACTAAAAAGTGTGAATGTTTACCCTTGGATGGTAAATTAATCTGAGATGGTAAATTCATGCAGAAAGCCAAGTCTGCATCTAGTACCCAAGGCAGTTTAGCCAGTTTTGCCCCATGCATGTACCCAGTCAGTTGTGTTCATTAATTAAAAGTTTTGAAACTGCCAGCAAGTTAAAAATATGTTTGTCATATTGAGTTCCTATACCATTCTCCCATCAGTTGACAGGAGAATATGATGCCTGCAGCTGTCACAAAAAGTGTGGGCAACAGCCCTAGTAGCCCTTTCTAGTAAGTGTGTACCTTACATATGGTTACATAAACTGTAGTATGTCAACTTGCCTCTCCGGGCCACGAGATGGCTCATCTTGTGAGCCCAGGAAGATGAATTTTAAACCAAAGACAATCTTGTTTAGAATTTATGGCTTTTGGAACTGGAGCATCTCATCACTATATGATTAGGTTTGTATGTTGTAGTTTCTCTGTGTGGAGCATAACACAAATAATCTCAGGCTTTCTTAGCAAACTGTTCAGGATGAGGGAATTGTCTGGATGAGGGAATGGCGTGGGAACACTGTTATGGACCAGTGAGTCAAAGACTGGAATTCCCTCTATAAACCAGTAATCTGTCTGGCGAGTTAATGTGCTCAGAGCTGCCGTGGTTTGGGTTTGTTGACACACTTCTCAGTGAGACTGCTGTTATTCAGTCTTCTGGCTAGGACTGACTTTGGACAGCCGAGTGAAACAAATGTTCCTAGGCAGAAGCATGAACTGAAGGCTTGAGGTTAAAGCAAAATATCCTTTGCTGGCCTTGGAAGAGAATAGCAAGAGTAGTGATTTTTAAATCCTGCCTGTGAGATCAGTGTTAAAAGCCTTGAGCAATGTGGTTAGGTCTGTGTCTACAGTGAGTGTAGGTGCTGTGTCCTCGTAGTCACAGCAGGGATTTCTGCTTGGTTTGTGACTTGGCTCAGTCTTTAAATGGACACCCTCTGAACGGATCTTTGTTCTATAGCTGACTGTATTCTGCTCTTGTTGGAGACCCAGACTTGGTACCCCACTGTGATCCAGTAACTCAGCTGGACGAACTGAAATTTTATGATGGTAGGGTTCAGGATCGACTTCTCTACTGAGGAGAGTTCATCAGTGTCCCGTTGCTCGTTGTCCTGTGTGCTGCAGGTTGCTGTGCTGCAGAAGCCTTCTTGCAGGGCTCTTCTACTGGCAGTCCTCAGGCCACAGGTGGAGGTCCCCAGCAGCAGCCAGGAGCTTCCCAGTGCCCAGGTGTTTCCTCCTCAGCCATTTGTGTTGCTAGTGGGGAGAGAATTTCTCACCACTTCTGTGGCAGACCCTTTTTGGGACAGTAAGGTTTTGTGAGATAAACAGGATGGGTTGCTAAGAGATTCTGAGTTGGCTGATTGTCACCACTGATTGACTGACCCAGAATGGCCGTGGCTGAAGCCTGCTGGATGTCACCACCTGCTCTTTGCCACCCATGCATTTCTGGCTTGCCTTCTCCTATCTTGCTTCCAGTCTGCCCGCTTCAAAAGGAAAAAAGCTAGCTGAGGAGACCTGCACTACTGGTTATTTGATGTAGATTTTGCTAAAATGGACTGACACATACATACAGTTCTGGCTGGTGGTAGCTGTGCATGAATAAACATAATTACCCGTGGCTGTGATGTGGTATCTAGCTACTGTAGATGCAAAGCATGAATTTAATAACTGTGTATGGTGAAATGCTTATAAATGCACGGCTGTGCAGTGTAGACAGGGCCTGATATATCACTCATTTGTACATTTGTAATTAATTGTAGGAACAAGATTGTTCTTTGCATGTGTTCTTTCTTTGCTGCCAAGCACGACAGAGAGCTATAACGATCTTATACCTTAAGCTTGTAATAAAATATTGTTGGTAACCTAGCAAAGAAATTTCTTAATTAAGTTCGCTACACAAAATCCCATCATGCTTTTTAAGATTTTTTTCTTTTTTTGCTAGGACTCCTTAATGACTTCTACCTCTGAGTATAATCAACAACAAAATTTCTGATATTTAAGAAACATTTTGTACATATTTTTTCCATCTGGATATAATGGAGCATAATTTAAGACTATGGGCAGAAGAGAGGGTAAATGATGCATGTAATGATTGTTTTAACATTTACAAGAAAATAATTTATTTAAATTGGATTAAGCCTTAATATTATCACACTTTTCTACCTGATTTAACATGGGGGAGAGGGTGGGGGAAAGGGAAGAAAACGATTTCATGGTGAAGTGTTTTAAGTATTTAGTATTTTCTTTGCTTTTTGATCATCCAGGCATCCTGCCCCACAGCCATGTAAATTTTCTTACATACAAATGTTCATTGCCATCTTTTACATTCCTCTGCTGACAGTGAAGAGGTCATGCTGAATCAAACTGATGGAGAAACTGGACATCATCTTTACCCTGAATGCCCAGATTAATTCTACCAGAACAGAGGTGGGGTAACAGCAAAGAATAATTTGCTTTTATGTATTACTGCTTTTAAGAACTCCATTCATCACATTGCTAACTCTGGTATACATATTCAGAGTGAGACAAAGAAATAAGTACCTGCTTAGGTAGGACATGAGACCTCAGGGGCCTGTGGCTTTTTTCTGTCCCCAGCAGTTTTCCTACCAGCCTAATTATTTCTGCTGAGAATGGGTCTCCAAGTCCAAACTTTATCATCTTCGTCTAATTCTTTTCCCCGCTCCAGGAGAGAGGAATCAAGTGGGATAAATTCTGTATCTGTATGCTACTCCAGCTTTGAGTCTACTGATTGAAGTGTTTTGTTTATAATAGATGCTGTTTTGACGAGGGAAGAAAAATCTCCTACAGTCAAAGGAGCTCCATTAGTGGCAGAACAAGCAAAGCCTGGATTTCTGTAGGTTGGTGCCTCATGGTTTCATAGTGAATTACAATTGTGTCTTTTTTCCTACAGTGGGGTCATTTGGTAGGTCTGTCTCCCATGTGGATTCTTTAATGCTTCATAAGGTTTAAATTCATGTTACAGCTTTTTTTTTTTCTTCCAGCTATGATACTTTTAGAATCGCTTTCTTCCCCTATTTATTTTTTTACAAAGAATGTGGAAATTTGAGTGTTCTGTGTATCTATTGCATTTTGTTAAAACAGAAAAAAGAAAAAGCCTGGAAACTCGGTGTGTGACTCAGTGCCATAGCAATAATGGTAGTATCTTGCTAAGTACATCGCCCGATTTGGGTTTGTGTTTAAGTTCATATCTTCTGGGAGATGTAAGTTTGGATTTCTAGTTAGTCCTGCTCATCCGGTAGAGCTACTGTCATCAATGGAAGGTGTTCTGGCTTTATGAAGCATCAAATAATTATCATGTAAATTCCTATTAAAATGACAGATTTCCTTCCAGTCCCATTTTCATTAGTGTCAAATGCAAGTTCCTCATCACCTTCAAGAGGAATTCGATTTCTTTTACAACTGTAAAAGAATTCAGAGTTTGGGGCAGTTTTGTTGTCACCAATGTACTATTAATCACGTGTATGTAAACCAGAAAAAATTTCTGCCCAAATCCAGTTTCAGTACACAAAGCTGGGTGTGTGAAATCTCATATTTTTAAGCTGAACAATTTTTGTTCAGTTTGTACTGTGGTGGTATAATACACATGGAATTCCATGATATCTTTTTTTCTGTAAGAGATTCACTTGTAAAACTTAAAAGTACACTTCAGATAAATGGAAGGTTAAATTCTATTGATGCACACATTCCTTGTATGTGCATAAGCTTCTGTTTACTTGGGAAGTATAATATCAGTGGAGTACTTCTCACTTTAAAGTTTATTAATTTCTTTCTTCTCCTTTCTTTGAGGTGTCAGTACTGAGAAAGATGAATCATTTATTAGTGGGAGGCCTGACACATGATGAAATCACTATCTGACACCTCAGTGACTTCCAATGTTGTTCTGTGAACATTCAGCAAAGTGCAGATGATGTGATGTTGCAGTTCTGTGGGTAGTGTTTTCTCCTTTTTTTCGCAAATGGATGAAATGCTTTATCATCACATAGTGTGTGAGAACTTCCCCGTTTGGGATGAATAGCCTTTCCTATTATTTAGAGTGATTCATTATCTGATGTTGGAAAAAAATAGAACACATCTGCAACTGGCAGAGAAAATCTTTATATTTCTCCTGAGAATCAGTGAAAAAGCAGAAGTCGATCCGTGGGGTTTTTTTCGAGGGGAGGGGTGTGGGGGAGGGCAGAGATAACATTCTTGGCTGAGTGTTGCTACAGTTTGGAGTCTTCCTCTTAAGACGGAGTATGCAAATCTCCATTATGTTACAAATGAAGTGCACCTAGGGGACAGTTCTCTGCTGGCCACAGGATTACCTCCGGAACAGGGCAGTGATCTCAACCCAAAGACATTTAGGGTGTAAATTGGCATCTGACAATCAAGCAATTGGCAATAAACAAGTGGGTGTTTGACAATAAGCTGAACAGTTTTACGTACTTAAAAAGTAAGTAAATTTTAATTCTAGTGTCTTCAGCCCGGTAAACAGTTCTGCAACCATATAGGTTCGAATTTTTGCCTTACTGAACTTACCTTCTTTCCCTTCCCTTCCCGGTATAAATGTTTTCTGTTCACTTCCCTCCCCATCCCCCCCAGAAAGTGTTGAAGTAGTTTCAAACTATTAAGATATTTTCCTGCATCATGCAATTTGAAATCTGAGCAATGTTACTCCTGCTCCTTTCCTAAGCTACATCACTCAAACATCCAGATGCCCTGCTGTAAGTAAAATGTCACAGGCTGGGATGTTGTAGGTACAGACTTGCTTCCCAGTACCAAGTCTGGCATCTAAAAGGTGGCCTCAGGGTTTTCTTCTAACTTAATTGGTTCCTCCCTTTGTTTCCTTATAAGCTCACGGTCTTTTCCCAGTCCATCCCCTCTCATTCCTTGAAGTTAGGGGCTCTTTCTCTCTTGATGATGTTGTGTAGTCCTCATCACTCTGCTGTCTGAGCATCTTCAGTTCCTACTGTGTCTAGCACCACGATACTTTGCGGAATGTGCTCTTCACAGATGTATGTGGGTACAGCAGATCTAAATATTCATCAGACTAAGGTGGTGAGGGAAGACCATGAAAGAGTTGGCAATTAAACTCACCTTTCAAGTGAAGACACAATATATCTTGTGGGATATTCTCCCTCTCTAGTGGCTAATTTTTGTATCCTTGATTTTGCCCTCCAGAGTTTTGGCGCTGAACTGTTCTACAGCTACTGCTGTGAAGAAGCAGGTGACCTTTGGAGATAGTAAAACTGTCTTAATTATGTGTTTGTTGTTTGCTATTGCATGTTCCTCACCAGTATGCACACATCAGATGTAATTATGTGTGCAAAAAGTCAGGAGTTTGAAACCACTTTGCTTACTGCCTTACTACTCAGATCTGATTTTAAAAAAAGGTAAACTTCAGAAAGGGGAAGAAATTATATTAATTTCCAGTCCAGAGAGACTTTGCTGTGTCTCTACCATCTTTCCTTGGCATCTCTACATTCAAATCATCTGTCACATTAGGTGTGGATCCTGGTAGTTCATCACAGCCGCCCAGAGTGCCCTGGCTGGTGGGATCTTGGAAGGCTGGCTTTGACCCTGAGATGACCTTCTCTGACTTAACACAGAGGACTGCTCATCAATGACTGTCCTGCCACAGGAATGCAGGAACTCCCTGTGGCCTTCACGGATCACAGGAGGCCATTTCCACAAAACCCTGTGTGCAGTGCAGGTGTGTCTGAGGAAGGGGCTGCTGATAGCAAGGGGAGGCTGCCCACCCCTTCTGATCTGATGAGGAAGCTCTTTTTAGGACCACTCACAAACTTGGGCCAGGCAGAAAGAACTAGATCATCACGAGCAGTTTAAACAGCAGGCATTGGGTGGCACCTCCTGGAATGCGGTTCCAAGATGGTCTAAAAGCTGATCCAAACCAGAGCAGTTGCAGCCTGGCTTTGAATCATGTGTATCCCCACCCCATGGATTGCACCAGCGGTGGTGCTTGTTTGGCTCCACAGGGAGATGAACTAACAGGGCAGTGTTAAGATTTTTGAAGTTAGCTCTGTCTTCTCTGAACCAGTTCAGTGGGAGACCAGACAAGCATCCTTGCTGGCACAGGAAAGGACAGCAGCTGGGGAAGGAGGGGCTTGTGGCAGCCCCAGCTTACATCGGATTAGACTGTCATGGAACCACGGCTACATTTGGAGAAGGCACATGAGCATCTCTGGGTGATTTGAGGGGACAATACCCTCAGGCAGGAGGAGGGGCACTGCGATAGTAATCTCTCCCAGGAGGGCAGCTGATCCAGAGAGAATATCTGTGTACAGTATAAAATAAATTATAGAATAACTCTCCAAACACATGGAAAAGACCTAGAAGTTTGCTGTCAAGTGTTCTGTAAAACAAGTTAATTCAGGATGGGCTTAAAAGATGTTCGACTTGCTCCCATCCCTCTCCCCAGCACCCCGCCCCATCCTCTTTTTGTAAGGCATAAGATATCCTCCTGCCCTGGCCCTCTCAGGTCATGGTATGACGGGCACCGTGCCAAACGAGGCTGATCTTATAAGCTGCTACTGCCCTGGTTGTTGCTGGGACTGTTTGCATGATTTTTAATTCACTTCTGTGCTGCCCTCATTTTTTCTCCAGCCGGAGCTTGAAGTGGGAGTGTGCTTAGTTAGCTGTGAACTACACTGCTGCAAATTCATGGTCTATTAGCACCTTTTCAAAGCTCCCCTTTCTGTTCTCTGAGGACTTAGAACACAGCTATCTAAAACCAAAAAAAACCAAAACAAAAAACAACCCCAAACAAAAAAAACCCACTCAAGGCTATCGCACAGTGTCATTGTTTAAGGCTTTGTTTTAAAAAGGATTGCTAAGATAGGTTTGTTTGTGTGCGTCCTTGCTTTCTCCATACTGTATTTAGGGTTGAAAACAACAGCATCGGTAATAAGATGCTGATGAACCCAAGGTAGATGTGACAGCGTAATGCGGATAGTGCGCATAGAATTTGTCAAAGCAGGCGAAATAACCCCACCTTGGGCAATTTTCAAAAGAAATACACCACAGTACTTGTCAGGTCTGGGTAACTGCTACATAAACATACTACCTTCTGGCATACGAATATCACTTTGTATAAGGCAGTCACACCGCAAAAGAAAAGGGAGAGGCAGGGCAAAGACCCCGATCTTGCAGAGTCTTACAACAAGCTGAGATCTCAGAAAAATGCTAAAACAGAAATCAGCCTTCTTTAGGGATAACTACATTTATCTCTAAACTATCCACATGTTTCGTTTGTATTTACATTCTGATAAAATAAACAGTGCTGTAATATTTGTCAGTGTATTTTGGAGAATATATCTACTGTCATCAGCAGGAATACAAAATTAGGCTAGAAATAGACTCTTTCTCATTAACAGATTACTAAAAATTTCGGAATTACTGCCACAGTTGGGATACACACTTTGGCAGAAATATCCTGCAGTATGAAATAACTAGAGAACTTCAAAATCAAAATCTCCAGTTACCACACAGTATCATTGTAGGTATAATTTTTGTGTTAAATGTTTACATTCTTCTTTTTTTTTCAGAATACATACAAGGATCTCATAATTTGTCTTTCATTGAAACGAGTAACAAAGGAGAGCAGCTGAATTGTGCTAAGATTCCACAATGTTGACCCATATATGTATGTATATTTTTTCTTTGCTAGGATGTGAAAAAGAAAACAATGACTTTCATAATATACTCTTACAAAAACAGTATCACAGCTTTCAACACAACCTTTATGCGTTTGTAATACCAATTTACACACACATTTGTATACAGAGATATGAAAAATCACATCTTGGAAATCAAAGGGGGCAGATGGAATCAAAAGTATCGAAATTGTAGCCAAAGCATGCAGTAAACTGTAAAACACAGTTTGTTTACCTCTTCAGTCTTAGGCGGTCTTTTTTCTTTGCTGTTTCACTGATGGGTTCCAGGTACATGGGTACAGGGGTGTGCTTAGATCGTGAGTGCACCACCTCTGCCATTTACGCTGTAAGGAGTCTGGGGTTTTTACTATAGAAGGCAGAATCATCTACTGAAATGTGGGAATTATGTAAGAACACCTCGTGTTCCCCTAGATTTTGTATGTTAATTCTAAGAATATGTTGATTTAACTTGTTTGAGGCCTCCTGGAAGAGGAGCCACCCATACAGCCAACCCTCCCAAGGAAACGATGACTTAAGATAAGGCATTCATTTGTTACCTCAGAGCTGTTAGCACAATGGCAGTGCTTGACCATGAGCACCTTGCCTTTGTCTTCCCCTGGGACTCCCTTAGCCAGAGGGATAAAAGTCCAGGAGGTCACAAAGACAATGGAATGTGGCAGAATTGGAAATGTTTCCTTTCACAACCTGAAATTATTGGTGTAATTTCCAATTGTTGCAGTCAATGGAACTTTTCTTTTGAGAAGGCTGTACATCGGCATATGCTATAATGACTAAGAAAAAGGAAAAGCTTTACTTTGGGAAAGGTTTCCAATTTGAGTTGGGGAAAAGCACACTCTGGAAAAACTTTGTCTATTGTTACATTCTGTAACGCATCAACTGCTGGAAGTGGAACCATTTCCACACCTGGCATGCCTCATAGTTTTAATAAATGAAATGCAGCCTCCAGTTGCCCACTTGGCAAGATAACGTAGAGCCAGAAGAACCAGGAAGCCTGTCATCCTTAGTCTCTGTCCAGAATGTTTTGATGGGAAATCATTCTATTAGAAAATTTCTGTCAGTGCTTCTGGTTGCAGAATCCAGAAATAGGACTGTAACTTGACCAGTCAAGTTTTCTTCCTTCTCCTTCTCTTCATGAACATACCTGCTTCTGAAAAGTTGTATACCTTTTCCCTTGCTTCTAATCCATTTCTGGGGTCTAATGCCATAATGTGGTATGCACAAGCATGTAGAGAGTGAATTCTCTTACTAAGAGAATCTTAGTAAGAGACATTCGCATCGCTTTTGTTCACTTCCAAAGAAGCTCTTTTTTTCCGTAATAGCTTCTTATGTTTGTAATCTGAAAGTCGTGGTACAGAGGCTCATGTTACAAACAAGAATTTTCCAATGTGTTCCCAACTTCCCACCTTAGGTCTCTGCCTTCTTCACCATCAGCTGGAAATGTCTAACAGGTCAAGAATCCTTAAAAGAGAACACCCTTTAAAATGAGGACTCGCTGCCATGAAATACTGGCTTTTCTCTGTAAAACATAAGCAAATACGGATCTTTCTAAACAAAGTAACTTCCAGTTGCCAAAAAGGAGTACTTCCGTCTCTACCACAATGTTGAAACATGCCATTAAAACAAAGAGATGGCGTTGATATCCCCAGAAAATATTTAAACTGGCAGAAATAGGTAAGAGTCAATCTTTCAGTTTAGGTTCTGCAAACTGTTGTTGATCATAAGCACACTATTTATTCCAGACAGGTACAGAGAAAACCTGCCCTCTGACACTTTCCCTATGTGGGCAAAAGTAATTTCTGACAATCCTTTAGAAAGCTTAGGATCAATAGTACCTAGCATAAGCATAAGGCAACAAGGAAGGTCAGCGTGATAAATAAGTTTCTTCA
Source organism: Mohoua ochrocephala (assembly GCA_013398855.1). Taxonomy (NCBI): domain Eukaryota; kingdom Metazoa; phylum Chordata; class Aves; order Passeriformes; family Acanthizidae; genus Mohoua; species Mohoua ochrocephala. The sequence continues at coordinate 297,888 of VZTA01007674.1, forward strand.
GCGGCCAAAGTTCAGTAAAATTGTCCAGATGGCCTTAGACAGCAGGCTGTTCTGTGCCTCAGATGAAGGAACAAGGGGTTGTGGGTTGTGCCAGTCTAAAGAGAGGCCTAATTCACTGGTGATCCCAAGAGAATGTGAATGCTGTCTTAAACAAGTTCTTCTGTCTCTCTGTGTGTGTCTGTGTGTGTCTGTGTGTGTGTCTGCATTTTCACTGGCCAGGAAGATCATGTGATAGTTTGGGTTGGAAGGGGCCTTCAAGGGTCATGTAGTCCAATCCCCCTGCAATAAGCAGGGACATCTTCAACTAGATCAGCTTGCTCAGTGCCCCATCCAACTTGGCTTCCCATGTTTGCAGAGATGGGACATCCACCACCTCTCTGGGCAACTTGTCCCAGTGTTTCACCACCCTCATTGTTAAAAAAAAAAAAATCTTCCTTATTTCTAATCTAAATCTTTTAGTTTAAAAACATCACCCCAATCTTGACCTGTCGCAACAGGCCATGCTAAAAAGTTTTTTCCTATTTTTTTCTATAGGCCCCTTTTAGGTACTGAAAGACCACAATAATGTCTCCCTGGAGCCTTTTATTCTCCTGGCTGAGCAATCCCAACTCTCTCAGCCTTTCCTCATAGGAAAAGTGTTCCAGCCGTATCATCGTCTTTTTGGCCCTCCTCAGTGTTGCACCCCTTTTTTGACGGGGGCAGGGGAATGGATCTATTTATTGAAAAAGACGATCTGTGATCAGATTTACTGATGCCGATGCCTGTGTGAGGGTGGCAGTTCATTCAATAACAACAGCTGTGGAAAATGAGGAGATACCTGAGAGATTCTTGTTCTAAAAGGCAAAGTCTTGTACACGGGGAGAAAATAAATGACTGGATGCAAAGCCTAAGCACAAAGCCACTCTTGTTGCATTAAATTAAGTGGATTTTCATTTAATGTCTTCGATCTGGCTATTGCTGGCCTCCATACAGAATCCGGGCAGGATTTGGAATGTTGATCAAGTCGAGGATAAAGTGACAAAGGAAATGGGCACCAGTTTAAGTGCCATAGTTCAAATAATTGTCAAAGAAATGCCCTTTGTCTAAAACCTTCTGCCATGACGATGAGCAGCTGTCTGTCCCTTGCAATTTGAAATGTTTCTATCATGACAGATAATTCTTTGTGGTCACATGATGATTATAGCCATGATTTACCAGCATTGTGTTGGTATCAAGAAAAAGTGCAAAGTAATTTGATGTCTCTTGAATCAAAGGACTCTGGAAAACTGGGATGTTTTTTAAGTTTCTAAGACACTATTTCTTTTTAATATATGACAACAGCTTTTCTAACACAAGTTACTTCCATAAGGCATCAACATTTGCATAACCTTATTGAGAGACACAAGGATCCTTTTAATTCCCAGTTCCAATAGCTTTAATGCATTCTCCTTGGGGGAAAAATCTACTCCAGGACAAAATGAATTTGCCTCTTAAACAATAAAATAGCTCAACCCAGTACCTGGCAAACGTAAGTCTATTTAGCAATTTACAGTCCATTGAATATTGGGCTGTAAATTTACTAGGAACCAGGAAGTGATTGGCTTGTAAACCTTAATAAAACAATAAAGCCTGGCTTTCTGTTAATGCAAATTTAAAATTCTGCCCAGCTAAGCTTAGAACGTACCTAAATGGTGAAACTAATCGACACAGCTATTATGGGACAAACTATTTTACAAAACAGTCTCTTGTACGGATATTTTATTTCAGAATAGAGATTATGTTTAAATCCTGTAACAGATACTCTGTTTTATGAAGTGAGTGGTGATTCCAGAATAAATACATTTTCAAAGAAACTGCAGAAGAACGTGGTAATGCCAGTCGGAGAACAAATTATATTCTGTGAGAAAGCTTAAACAGAGTCCAGGCTAACTTTCAGTGATGCGTAATGTAAATCAGGTTAAAAACAAAACCTCGAAGCAACACCAAAACCGATATAGTAAAAAGTTGTCTTTATCTCGCATGATTTTTAGCAAGATAGGCCTTTGTACACTTCCTGTTGTTTCATGGGAGTTTCCTATGTGCATCAAAGGAAGACTATTCCTTTAAATGCTTGCTATTGATTTGCATTCGGAAGCCCAATTGAGTGCTTTTGTGGGAGTTCCCTATGTGAATCAATGAGAGTATTAAGTTAATAAATAATTCACTTAACAAAACTGCATTAAGATAATGCTAAAGGTTTGCAAGAATCCTGTAAAGGAAAGGTTTCTCACATTCCTTACTAACTGCTGAAAGTGAATGGAGCTCCAGAAACATGGCAGCATCGTCTTCAAAAAAAAGCTCCACACTTATTTCCTGTTAACTTCTCAGTGAGGTAGCTGAGTAGGTGTTAATGGATTTTTTTTTTTTCCTTTTAGTTTCATGATTGGAAGATTGGGGCTGGAAGTGGTCTCTGATAGTCATCTTGTCTAAACTACCTGTTCAAGCAGGGTCGCCTGGAGCAGATTGCCCAGGATTATGTCCAGATGGCTTTTAATCTTCTTTGCCCCGGAGAATAGATACACATAACTTGGCACTGATCTGCTAGCAAGAAAACTTTAACACGTCAATATTGGAAGCTTATGTCCACTGCTCCCATTTTAATAGAGGAGTGTTTGAGCATTGCACAGATTTCTGGAGTGAGGTTTTTCATAACACTCTTCTGTCCTCCCAGGTTATGGCTCGTACAGGTCCTGGCAGATGTTATCACAGCTGAGCACAGCTTTGGGGCTGTACATTCACATTGATAATAGCTTCTCAGTTTGCTTACTGATTGTCTCTCCATTCACAGACTCCAGAAGAAATGGAGATGCATTTTACCTGGATGCATTTTACCTCTTAACCATAATATCCTTGGGGATTAATTTGGATACTGAAGCCCTTAAGTTGTGTATTCCTGTTAGTATTTTGGGACTTTTGGAGGGATAAACACTTTTCTGCAGACTAAACACTTCTGAAGAATAAGACATCATTTATATAATCCTAACTAAGATTTTCCAGATGAACTAGTTTTAAGTTTTATGCCTGAAATTTGTCTGCAGAGGGTTGAGAATTTACCCTTTTATAGTCTGATAAACGTATTTTTAAAATTTATTTAAGCTCTCTAGAAATAGGAAAAGATAAAATACTGCTAACTTATCCAGGAGACTTAACTCTGCTGCTTCGCTTAAACCACTCTAGTCTTGAAAAGTCGTCTAAATGACACACAAATTACTGTCTCCTCAGGACCTTTAGCAAGGCTCAACGCTTTGTATTTGAGTTACAAGAAGCTTTTAATGACTTCTATGAAGTCACAGGACAGAGCCAAAGATATATAGTTGTACATTCAGAAGACTCTATTAAAGGCCTTTTCAGCTTTGCTGTGAATTTACAATTTGAGAATTTCCAAGAGAGTATATTTTCTGAGACAAATTTCATTGCCTTAGGATAATTTTCTTTTTTTTTTTTCTTTAATGTGATTTGTCATGGTAGAATCTAGACATTTTCCGTGTGGGTTTACTCTGTACGTTCTGTGGCCTGCAAGGAATTAGTTTTAATTAATATGACTGGCAAATGCATTGTTGAAATAGTCGTTGTGGCAGGCACGCCTTTGTGTTAACAGTTGGGTTAAACAGCCCCTTTATCAGAGCTATTAGCACCTAATATTACTGTCTGATTAAAGATCATTCAGTGGATTAGCCAGTCCCAGTGCTCCCACAGACCCCCAGACAGGTGCTGAAAAAAGAAACTATGTTAAGTAAATTAGCACTCCTATTGCATCGCTCGTGGCTTTGTCTAGGCTGCAGGAAAGGAAGAAGTTGTTGGGCTCTTCGTTTTTTGTTGTGGGGTTTTATTTGGTTTGGGGCTTTTTTTTGGTCTGTCTTAAGCATCAGGTTAACCGGTACAATCCATGAAGATTTACTCTGCAAAAAAAGGCCAGATCAGCACTAAGGCCTTTGTCCCGCAGTTGGCCTGACCTTCCTGTCTCACGTAGGAATACTCCGCCTTTCCTCCACGCACGTTTGTTGGGAGGATAGGTGTGCTTTTACACTAAATACATTATAGTTCTGTGGGGGTTTTTTTAACATTGGAAGCATCATGTAATGTTGCTAAGGCAGACTATCCTGTGTCCCTAGAAATGCGTTTATTTTAAATTCGTGCATTTAAACGGGACTTCAGGCAAACTGGAAACGCGTAACTTAAGAAGGCAGGAAATCCCACAAGAGTTCACAGAGCATAGCTTAGCTGACAGTTCACTTTTTAATGGGTGAAATGAAGCCTTGACATTAATAAGCACAGGCCCCCTGACTTCAGTGGAATTTTGCATCCTTATACAAGTCAGATTTCAGGCTCAATTGTGTGGGATAGCAATTTATAGTACCTTTCATGTCCCCCTGAAAAGCTATGTGTCCTGCGTAGCCTGGGGACTGTTTCTGACAACAAGGCTGCAGAGCAGAAAATAGTGGGACTGATGACAGACAAGACCCCAAAGTTTTTGTGTGCCTTGAAACATGAGCAGTGTGTCTTGTCCCTGTTGATTTCTGTTAACTTTGAAAGGGCCAAGAGTTTAATATAAGTAGCTGGAATGTGAACTAGCCCATAGCTGGGGCTAGCATTACTGTAAGAACTATCTGAGTGGTGCTCTTAGCAGGATAAGGAATTTTCTTGAGCTTCTATGAAAGAAACAGAATAAAATAAGCATTGTTTATTGTTGATGTGTTATTCTTTTTTTTTGCTGCTCTCTTTGGAGAGGGTGTCAATATGACATGCTAGTGTCAAGTGGATTTGAACCTGTGCTGCTGCACATTGCTTGAAAATGTGAGCTATAAAAAAAAAATCTCAGACTGTCTGCTTAGATGGAGGCGAGTGTCTAAGATGCCTAGAGACCCTGAAAAAAAAAAGGAGGTAGTTCAGTCTGGCTTGAAATAGACTGCCTCTTAGGTTAGAAGGTGGTGACATGTAAAGGGAGCTTTAGAGATGCAGCAAAACATTACGAGACAAAACCCTTCTCCCCCCCGCCATCGCCAAACCCCTGAAGCATCACACTCTGTAAAAGATGCATTAGATTTATCAATAGACCTTTCTTTACTCAACTGTGCTGCAATTCCTTTTGGGAAAAATTGTGATTTCATCTAAGACACAGAAGACTATGAAATTGGAAGCAGATGTGAAGTTGGATTGGATAGCTGTATAGCTGTTTCTTTTGTGGAAGCGCTTTTGAACAAACCCAGCCTTATGTGCTCCTTGCTGTCTTGCCCCATGTAGCTCACTTGCCTGCTTTTTACATTTTCCAGGGAATCCGGAGGTGCAGTGTAACTAACCGATCTAAGTGTAAACTTCTTCCCTATCACATCATTTATCTCTTGATTTTCCAGCGGTTCCCATATTCTTTGGAAGATACGTTTAAACAATAACATCAATATTTTGCGTTGCTAACAAAGTACAAAAAAATACGGGCAGTGCTCCTCACGTAGAGGCTGAATTTACTCCTGGTTACTAGCACTTCTGCTGGCCTGGGTGAAGTTTACAGCTGGCCCCAATAGGCTACTTTAATTTATTGGCATGCTTTAATTTGTTGAAAACAGACTTAGATCTCATCTACTTCAAGAAAGCTCTGTCTGCTGGCATATTGAGTGTGTTATTAATGTAATTGATGAACAGAGAGGAGTTCAATTTTAAAGATTATTACCCTTTTTTTGGGTACATTTTTATTTGATGACTGGGGCACCGCATGCATTGTGCTGCAATGAAAAGAGGAGCCAAACAACAGGATTTATGATGTTGTTTATCCATTGGTGATGCTTCCTCATTTTTGATTTACAGCAGAATGGAGCCCGGGCCCAGTGAGGTATGGCTTCAAATCCACAGCTTCCCCAGAATTCACAAGGGCTTACCCAGCTTGATCCAAGACTTTATAATGCTTAGCTGTACATTTTCTATCTGCTGTATGTGGACATGCGGTCTCTTAGGAGTTAATTTTTTCCCATCTCAGGGGTAGCACCTGATGAAGAGAGCCCCAGGTGCTATTGCCTGTGCTCCCAAGGGCAGCCTGGCAGCTGTTCCTTGGCTGCACTGATAATTTGACGCTGTAATGTTCCGCTTTTGCAGGACAGAGGGAACAGCCTGGGGCCTGGAGGACTGGTCTGTGTTACTCAGTGTTAGCACAGGGCAGGTTCTCCGCTTCAGAGCTCCAAGAATGGACATTTCAGCTCATCCTTCACCCGCTTTGGCCTCCCACTGCACAGCTATGCATGCTTTCACTTCCTTGCTCTTCACCCCATACTGGCCTCTACACGTTCTCTCCCAAATATCCTGCACTCACCAAAGACCTGCTCAACTCCCTCCTCAATCCACCTATCCTCTACACGCTGTGCCTACCCCTTCTGTGTCTTTTATGAGGTCCGCTTCTTCCACAGGGCCAGCCTTCACTTTGGCTCACTTCTGGCGCTAAGCAGAGGTGATGAGACAGGAAGAAAGAAAATAGCAGGCACTGCTGAATCTGAGCATCTCTCCTGCTAAGCTTGGAGCAGCACTGCAGTGATTTTAAACAAGACAAGTAATTAACATGCCTTCCTGTTGGAGATCAAAGTGAGGATTCAGACCCTGAGATTTAACTACGGAAAATCACAGGTGGGAGAGTTCTATGGCAAGTTTTTGATAAAAAATTACTTAAAATACTCCTTATGCGAAGGCAAATCAATATTTTCCTGGGGTAGGCACACGTGAAGTGTGTAAGTTTTGTGAAAAGTAATTGTGTCGAACTAGGAGATCAGAATTCAGCCATTACAATGCAAAAGACAAGAGATCCAATTCAACCCACGAATGAAGCTGCTTGTGCAAGGCTGAGCCCATCACTGACAAGTGCACGGTTCATACCAATCTCCCAGCTGTGAGGTCACGCCTTGAATCTGCACAGCTCACCATGCGTAATACACTCCCCCAAATTCTGTAAAACAGTTCAGGATTCATATTCTGTTCTCAACCCCGCCTGCAGTTTCTGTCTCATAAAACAGATAAAAATTGGGGTGTAGTTGTACTTTTCCAGAAATACAGGGTTACCACGAATCTCTGGCTGTTTTCTGAATGATTAACAATGAATCACTGTATTTTTACAAGTCTCAATGCATTCACCATATGCCAGGTGTCGCAAGAACATGAGAGCATCTACCAATTTGAAACTGGCTAAACAGCTTCACACTGGCATCTCTAGTTTGTAGTAGGAGTCTCGAGAAGGAACTACTTGACTTTAGCATTCCTAGTATGGATCAGATACTCTCATCTTCTTGAGCATAATTATCCACCCCCGCCATCTCATCCTTTCTATATTTCCCAGTAGGAGGATCAAAAGAAAGTTAGTTAACTGCAGCATTCATCAGATAATCCAAAGGAGACATTAATCAGGAAGACAGTATTTCCAAATAATTAAATCAGGGGTTAATTCCATACTTATTTATCTGATTTTCCTGTGATTGCGAGTGTGGCGTTTCTCAACTTAAATGCAAGTAGAAAAGACTCCCTGCTTGAGGAGAGTGGTTCTGGAAGGGAAAAAAGAGAAAGGAAGGAAATGTATGTCTTCTTCAGGACACTTGCTGCCTACTGATAAGTTTTAATGGAAATTATTATTCTTGGCATTAAGATAATACTTGGTGAGTTGCTGAAAAAACAGTAAGCAGGAAACTATCCTAATTTTGTATGTACATACATAGTTAGGTAAGAAAGACACTGAGGATTACTTCCTTACTGTATAATTATTGAATTTGTTTTCTTTTCCTTGTGTCATGTTCATCTTTCTTTTGTCCCAGGTGACCACCAACAGGTCACTAGGAAACAGTCTTTTCATCAGGGCATTTCCACCTGTTCTGCTCTGACAGTATCAGTGCTATCAGTGGGTACATACAAAATGCAAACAGACCACGGAGGGGAGAATCACCACGGAAAGAAATCAATCTGTGAGCAGTGGGACTAATAAAACGTGGTTTCTGTTGGCTTGGTGTCCCTTGTCCCTTCCCCTTCTTGGTGCACCACGTTGGCCGTTCTCCATCCCTTTAAAGATGCGCTGTTCTGTCAGGAGCAGTGTGCCCGTGTTTAGCTCAGTGCTGTACGTGCCCACTACGAGCTGAGCTCTGCCTGCTTTTCCCTCAGCACAGTCACTGATTTGGGTTGGCCAACAGCTCAGAAAGTTTTCTGCGAGGGAGGCTGGGGGAGAGGGAGGGAATGGGAAGAGGTAAACAGATGGAAAGAGGCAGATAACACAACGATTTAAGTTTCACTATATACAAAACTAAGCTGAAGATGGCTGCTGGTGATTACCATTAATGAAAGTTTATTCAGAATGCAGCAATGAGATGTCAAAGGTGCAGTGACAACAGCGATGCATTCAGGATCTGTGACAGTGGCCTCTGCCTCCCACTTCCCCTCTTTAATTACAATTCTAGTAGCTTTCATTATCTATTTGTTAAAAATCGTAATTGCTGGCCAAGCTGGACTCACAATTCAAAGTCCATTTAATTCCTTGCAGGAGGCTGAGATTGATGTGTGTTGAATCCTAGCTCTCTTTGTGCATCTTTACAAATGCGGGCATCCTATGGAAGCATGGAAATGCTTCTTTCTCACAGGCTTCCACAGGCTACTCACCCTGTCTGGGGGATAGTTATAATAAGAAATGGCAGAATAGTTGTACTCTGTTAGCCACCTTCTGAACACCTTGCAGCTGACAGTTTTATCTTCAGAAATACACCATCGGGTTTTTTAGTAGAAATGCTAAGGATATGTCTTGTTTTGTATGTGGTGTCTAGATGCTCTAGATAGGCTGGAGATACAGACATCGGAGTCTGTTGCCATTCAAGGAGATGTATGCTGAAAGTTGTGGTAGGGATTTGATGTCTAGAAAAGAAGTGGTGCCTCATTAGCCCTGAGTACCTTAGCCCAGAATTACATTTTATTTGCAATTTGTTGTGATTTTTGTTGAAATCTAAGTTGTGATATACTGTACAGTACAATGGAAGATAGTGAGTAAACAGGGAGAAATTTCATTCTGAAAGACTGCAACATTTTAAAATTAGACTGATAAATCATATTCTTCTAGGCAACTGAGCACCTGACAGTCACTTCAAGTCAATTGGACCTGCAGATGCTGCTCCCAAGGGAAAGTTGGCCAATGGAAGTTACTGGTGTGAAAATAACCTTAAGCATCTAAGTTTGAAAATGTTTATTAACATTTTTATCCTTTAGCTGGACATTGTTTTCATCCAATATATTGATCATAGATTTGGGAGTTTTGCAAAGGTGTTTCAAGAAGCTTAACTGCACATTTATGTAACTTCTAGGAAGCAGATTCTGAATGGCGTGGCAGAGACATGTGTAGAGGCATGTCAAATGAAATACTGTGTGTTTGCAAGTGTTAGTCAAACCCCTAGCGCCCTTTCGCTCACATCATAAAGTTGCTATCCAAGTGTCTCTGCTTAAGAGAACTCAGCATTTAAATGACCATTTAAAAATTGATTTGGTTGAGTAATGCTGTTCATCTTGTCTGGGGTCCAACATGTCCTAGAGGAGAGTAAAAGGAGTGTTTCCCTTCTATGTGTTGTCAAACCAGAAAGAATGATTGTTCCTCAGTTTTGCATATGTCAGCGTAATAGAAGCTTAGTCATGCAAATCCTTATTACTTGGCAGTTCTGCAGCAGGGAAAAACAGAGCATTACCATATTTTATCAGTGTTTGTACTTAAAAGCCTTTCATTGTGCTTTTTAAGAACAGATGTCAAGACAATCTTGAAAAAGTAAATACGTGCTGAAAAATATTTTTCTGATTTAAAAGAGGAGGAAACCACCCCTAGTTAGTTGAATGTGTTAGTTTTTATTTCCATAAAAAGACATGAACTGTTTATATGCTTCCTTCCACAAGGGGAAATAAAACAATTATTCAGTTAATGACAGATTTTATTTTAGTATTATTTAGTGATTCTGCTAAGTGCAGTAGAATACTACAGAGTTTCAAATCATCAAGGATTTCTTAGCCCTTTATGGGACTACAATATGTTGTAGTATGTTGAGTAAATGAGCTGTGATAGAGCAATGATTTACTCGTGTAGTCCATAGACACACATAAAAACCGAGCTTGAGAAAAGCTGGCTCTAGAAACACTAGCAGAGTAAGACAAAGGGGAATGCAGATGTCAGTCACATTTTAAGGTGCTCTTTACAATGACACAGAGCCGAGTTTATTAGGGACAAGGCCTTTTCCATTCTTGTCTTTTCCTTTATGGAATAGTGTCAACCCTGAGAAGACACGTCTGGTGATTGCTGCTGGCCGTATCAGGACAGATGTAGCCGTGACTCACCAGGGTAAGAACTGGCTGGGTCACAGTCACATATTTCTTCCAAGCTAGCTGGCAGTGGTTTATTTGCAAGTGAAGTTTTCCTTTCTGGCTTCCTTATGCAGTAATAATTCACCAGCTTACTGGTTCCTATGTAGGAATGTCAAGCAGGGGGTTTAGGTACTCATTTGTGCTTTAGATGCTCATTTGCGCCTCTGTGCTGTATTCAGGTACTCTGCTGAGGCCCTGAGCAGTGATTGCATGATAAAAATCATTTGATGCCTGTTTGTTTCAGATCCTCAGAGGAATGAATGAGACCTCTTAGCACAGCCTCAGTCTTTTGTGTAGGTATGCAGAGAGTTGTTGGGTTGCTGGCTTCGTCTGGATTACCGGAAGACTCATTTTAGGAGATCTGAATTATAGGTGAAGCCACCTATAGTTAAGCTTGCTCGACGCTTTTCATCACAAGACCCTGTTTTCTGTTGCTTATAGGTTTGTCAAATGTATATTATTTGGACTGAAAATGTACAGACTGGGAGACTGCATCTGGAAGAATATCTGAAGCTTCTGAAAAAATGTACGGTTTTTTTTCCTGAGAACGAATTTAAGAGAAATGTGTTGCTTTTTGCTTGTCTTAAAAATAAACGTATATCCAATGATTTGGAGAAAGAATTCAATACTTGGGAGGTAGAAGCAATGGGTCCCAATACTGTCAGGGTCTAGGCTTTCCAAATGACCTAGTGCACATGCAAGAGAACTGTTAAAACACAGAAGGGATGTGGTGGAAAGTTACTTAATTGTGGAGATTTAAGGGAAACTACTTAATAACGATATATTTTCCAGGTTGTCATTATATGATCTTTTCAGCTGCGAGAATGAGGGGAAGCTCATCCCATTCACGGAATCATGTGGGTGATTTCTTGCTTGCAAAACACTCGAGTAGTACAAGGGTGGCATGACAGAAAAGTCAACAGACACTCAGAAGTCTGCCTTTGTAGCAAGTCTTGAGTACAGGTCAGTAAATATCTGTGTTTCTGGTGTTGCATGGAGAGCAGTAAGAATTAAAAACAAAACCCGAACATTCACGTATGTAATAATTAGCATCTTGTCTGTTCACTGAACGCGGAAATGGCTTTGGGAAAAAACAGTCATGTCATCCATAGTCCTGCATGCAGTGTGTACGCCAAGGGGCCTGAAATGCAATTGCCTGGGAAATCTTGTAAGGTTGTAAGTTTTGAGTGATTGACTTTGTATCTGTAATGTTCTTTTAATATGGTTATTGGCGTATTTGCTGCTTGGTATTATCTGTAACTCAAGCAGTAGAGGAGGTAGACAAATGCATGAAAATAAAGTAATTCTACACTGAAGGAAAGAATCAGAAAATTCCTTTTTTAAAGCCTTGGATAACTCCTGTTTTGTCTGCAAAATAATGTTTTTTTCTTGGAAAAAGGTGTTAGACATATCAGTTTCACTTGGCTATAGACACCATCACATAAATAGCCTGCTGTGAATGACATGTTCTGCAGCTTAATCAATATCCTGCCAGGAATAAAAACCAGAAAAAAATCCCTCAAAAAACAGTTATAAATTCAATGCATCACTTAATTGATGATATATTGGAATTTACTAATAGACACATATTACTTTTAAAAGAGTGAGAAAATAAACCTTGCTTTATACTAACATCATAACTATTCGCATACCCATATTAATGATCTGTTGATGAAATTCTTGAATGATGCATTTTCTTTTTTTAACTAGCCAAAGAATAGTGGATCTATATTCCGAACAACAGTTATCATACACAAACACATAGCACTTTTCACTCGTATTTCAAAGAACACAGCAAAAGTTTCACTCCTTTGTAGGTGAGAAAATAGTGGAGAAAGGTGAGGAGCTTGTCTAGAGCATCGTGGCATGTCTAACATGCTGTATTCTGCCCATAGCCTGGTGCCTCCCAATGTCACTGCACCAGAGCTGCATTTTGTGTATCCTGAGATACTGCATCCTTACATGTGTCAAACAGGTCCACAGGATGCCCTCGCGCAGTGAAATAACACGGATTTTGATTGCTGCTTCGGAGAGCACAGACTTGCAAAAGTGATTTGAAAGCTAATCAAAGCAGAAGGATAGAGGAGAAACAGGACTGTAGCTGGCTGGCACATTTAACACAATTGTCAGTGTTTAATTAGGAGGCACTTAAGGTTAAATATACAAGCACGGCATTGGGGATTTGATCTCTGGTGCTACACGAAAAGGTGAGAAAAGCTTCTGCCCTGACAAGAAGTTGTGAGAACTTGCAGTCATGTGAACTCTGGAAGTTTAAAGGTACAGACAGGCACGAACTCTTTCAGCGACCGTGCTAGTTAGCTTAAACTGTCCAAATAGTAGTGCCACTCACTTTAGCTTCAAGTGGCTGCGGGAGTGTTTCTGTAAGCAAGCTCTGCCAACAAATGTGAGGGGGCAGTAACCTCTGCAAAGAAGTGATGATCAACAGCTGGGGGCTCTAACCTTCTCCTAGCATGTCTGTATACAGCAGGGAACATCTGTCCAAAGCCTAACTTCCAATATTTACAGAACAAAGGTATAGTTTGTTTAACAAAATTGCTTGTATTAGCTAAATAATGGGACGTGCTTTGATTCTGCTCGTGCTAGAACCACCCAACTTTTACTTTCCTTACTTAATTAGCATTAATTTATTCAGAAAGATCAAGATTTGGATTTTCAGTTTCTTTATTTAAGTAAAGAAAATAGAGCTTAGGTCATGCAAGACTCTCTTAGCTTAGGGAAAAAAACCAAACTTTTATGTTACTCGTTTGAGCTTTTTCTCATAAAACTGTATAAGGATCAAGACTGTGTGTGCATAATATTTAGTGATAAAATTCTCCCAAAACATGTCACGATTTATTTGGTATCATTTCACTATGCCAAGCAGATGAGATTAGTTACTGCTCCTATTAAGTGTTTGAAGTTTAAACAGATGCTTTTGAAAAATGAGCAGTGGTAGAGAAAGTTGCTTCCTACATTTCAAGTCTTACTGGGTACTGATATCCGTTCATTTCTTTACTCACAAAATGGCATAATGAACTTCAGCTAGATGGATTGTTCTTTTGATTTAAGGATGACCAAAACAGCATCCAGAACACGCACAGTGCCATAAGAAACTTCAGTGTATCATGTTTTTCTAAGTCACTAATTGGAATTTAAATGCTGTGTTATACTAGTTTTCATAAATAAATAGGAAATGAGTTTGAAAAGTTAGGGTAAATTATCCATGAAAATTATTTCCCTCTTTTTTTTTTTTTTCCTTTTCTTTCCCTGAGAGTTGTTCTAGCTGTATTTGTGTCTGTGAAAGCACAGCACCTGCCAGAGGAGGATAAGGTCAAGCTGAGTGCTCATTCCTACACTTACTCGTGGGGCATTCCTTGGTTAACTCATGCATTTGTTAGCCATAGAATAAGTCTGTATTGAACAATCCTTGAAATAGTCTGAACCTTGAGTAAGAGCATTTTGTTATACAAAAGGAGACAGGCAGAAGAGCTCTTGTAAATATGTTGTCTACTGCCAGAATACAAATATGTAATTTGTCAGTATATTTTTGTGAACGAGAGGAACAAAAGTTATTTTAAACTTCTCTCTTTTTTCCTCCTCCCTTTGAGGTTATGGCTGTAATGAAATACCCCAAATGTCATTTATTCCTCTCTTCTCTGCTTTCAGTATGAGTCTCCAAAGCAACGAGCAACATCTTTTGTGGAAAAAGGGTATCTGGAAACTATTCTGAGTACTGTAAATGGGGAAATAAGAACGACAGTAAAAGAAATAGGATAAACGGTGTCTACTGAGAAAGCTCTCATGGAACTGCTGAGTGAGGATCGCTGATGCTCACTCACATAATTATGAACCTTAGTGAAGATGAGCTGTCGGGAGATCTCTAATTAGATAGCGCAGCAAACCCCAAACCCACTTTCCTACATGCAGTACCAAGGGGTGTTACCTTAGAGAAGTTGGTGTTTTGTTCTCCCAGTGAAATGGCCAAGGAAAGACTTGGACAGGTTAAAAAACACATGGAAGGCTTTTGGGATGAGTCCGTTCGTGTGTGTTCTATGCAATTCTAAGTTATTCAGCACAGTTGTAAAGAACAAAGGTTTTGTGCTATCTGGAGTGCTGACAGGTGAGTACATACCCAGTAGATGGGTATATACCATCATCACAGTTTCCATTTGCCTTGATTGACAATGTTAACACCTTGTCCTTACTGCTCTGCTTTGCACATATCACAGAAATGGGAGTGAAAAATACCCTTCACTATTTGTAACTTACTGTTTTAAACATCTCCTTTTGCACTCGGGGCAGCAAGTTATGTTGTTTTATAGAAGAATTCTCTATTTACTTTGCATGTAGCTGTTCTTTTAGAAGATCTTTTTTTTATACAGGAAAGTGTTAGTGGCTGCCATCAGTTGGTTCTTACATCTATAGAAAGTCTGGGTTTTGGGTAAAGATATTAAATGTGCTAAACAGTTTTCCTTCAGGCTAAATGATAGGAATATTTAAACATGTTTTTAGCTGCTTGTAGGAAGGCAATAATCAAGCACAGCAAAAGCTGAGCAGAATTCAGCTACTCGGTCTGAGAGACCTGCTCCAAATGCAGCAGAAAAAATGTTAGGTAAGAAGCTGTGAGCATGGCCCAGGAGCAAGGGGGGAGTCAAGGTCCTTTGGGTCTTGTGACTCACTGGCCAGGGAAGCTTGGGCACGCTGAGCAACAAAAATGGCTGTTGTTGTTTGTTTTTTGTTTGCTTTGTGTGGTTATATACTTTGCAAACAGCATTGCACAAAATACAGCTGCAATGAACACCTGTTCATGTCATCAGCTGCTTCCTTCTCAGGGATGTAGCCTGTGACTAGAGCTGCACAAACAGCCTGGCAGGACACAGGTCTGACACCAGGTCATGGCAAACCACTTCAAGTGACAAAATGTTCTGCTTCTGAAAGGATTTGAGATGCAATGGCCAGGGAAGCAGCACGAATAACTTTATTATCCTTGGCACAGGAATGAAAGTTATAGAGACCTCTCTTTGCTCTTTAAAGAAGTGGTTGAGAAGCTTTGATGAAGGCACATCTGTTGCTTAGGAAAAGGACCAGACAGCTTGGAGATCAGGTATTTGGAGAATGGAGCAGCCTTTATGCTTGTAAAGACTGCCCAACTAGACAAGACATCCCTTTGCATTGCTGCAATTCTTTCCAGGTATTTACTTGAGAAGTAGTTTGTGCAGTACTAAAGACCAATGGCTGCAAAGAGGATCTGTTGAAAATGTGTGATCCGGCAAAATTCAGGGTGGGTGCACTCAAAAGATGATAGCTGCCTGTAAGGTTGGACCAGTAATTGCTCATCAAGAAGTGAAGAAGGAAAAAACTGAGCAGAACATGGGTGCCAATAATCTTATTAAAACACACCTAGATAAAATTGTGCTCTTTTATAATTATTTTATTAATAATAACATTGATTTTTTAATTATTATTATTACAGCTGGGATAATAGCTGGGGTTTCCAGAGATGTCAGTGGGAGCTGTGCATGATTCTGAGGTGTGATGGTAATATCTTAAATTAAAAATGCACTGGATTGCATCAACAGTGAACATTGTGAATATGGAAATAAAACCCAGTGGCAAGCTGTAACCCGTCTGCAGCAAAGTCAGTGAGGAAAAGGCATGTTGTACCCTGTATTATTTGTAAAGTAGAACATGATCGAACAATTAAAGGCTTGTGTCGTAGTGGATACACATAGGGAAGGCACTGCAGCCCTGAGAGTCTCTTCACACACTAGGCACAATAAGCTACTTTTTTGGTGGGGGTGTGTGTGTGTTGCTGTGCTAGCAGCCCCATTGAAATTATGGAATAAAATGGGTAGGCATGGTATGATCCATTTTTTAGTAATTGCAAAACACTCCAGGATCTTCAGAAGAAGGATGCTCGAGAACTGTGAAATAGCTTTTATTAGGCCGGGGGGGTGGGGTGGTGAGGGGATGGAGAATGATACCACGGGCCCTGGTTCAGACAGTGCTGGTTTAAACCTGTCACATCTGAGTGGGGCACTTAAAGGCGTGTTTAATGCCAAGTGTGTGAAACCTTGTTGAATAAGTTAAGCATCAGCTGAGTCAGGTGTACGCTTGTGTGCAACTTGCCCTCTTCTCGGCTCTATTACTCTGCAGCCCGGGAGACTTAACTGCGAACAGAGAAAACTTGGCAATGGAGCTGGCTTCTCACCCTGATAAGTTGTAACAGGCACATGGGTGATACTGCCTGTTAATTTAGAAGGCATTTAACATTTAATCATGCTTGTCTAGTACAAGCCAGGAAGGACACTACTTTCTGCAGCCTCTAATTGGGTGCCATCAGTAATATAAGCCTAAAATTGTCCCAGTCAGCAACTGTATTGCCTAATCAGCATGAGCGTGTGCCCATTGGGGATCAGACATAGATAAGCGGGAGAGAGGAAGAGAGAGATCTGAACATATCTACAAGATGAGTGGCATGTCAGGAGCATAGAGGATGTCTAGATTTATGTGCTTTTTGGCAGCCTAGTGAGCTATTAATCATTTCTCATGAATAGGGCTCTTGTAAATCAGAGGTAGGAAACACTTTTCGTGGATAATCATGGCAAAAATGTCAGCTTTGCTAGTTGGTCATATGCTGATAGGATGCTTAGCACTGGAGCAGACTCAATCTCACATATAAAATCAAAATAGTTCTCCCTTTACATGATGAGTGGAATGGAGGGAGACAGCAGAGAGGTGAACTTCCATCAGTATTTGAAAAGCAGAAAGCTAATGTGTGATAACAGAAAGGGAGACCTACAGTTTTTTTAAGGTGAAGCTTTACTGAGGGAGCCAGGGCTGAGTTCTAGTCGGCATCTGGGTATAGCACAACACATTTAATAAGGCACACTTTGCATCATTTTAACAGCTGGCTGATCAGTTCATGGTTTCCCTTTACTTTTATTGCCCTGCAATTTACTGTATATGGCCCTTACGTGCAAATACCTCATTAGTCACAGGGTTGCATATTTCATGAAGCATACTGAATGTGCTGTCAGAATTAAATATTGTCAGGATAACAAGCAAGGGTGGGGTTTTTTTAGCTTTATCACTGAAGGCAACGTTCAGGGTGAATAGAAAAGCTGGAAAGCAAAACACGGAAGGTCTCCCTTCAAATTGTGCAAGGCAAGTGGCTCTGGTGTATGAAACCCATCGCTCAGGGACTGACATTTAAAGAGCTCTTGGAAGTGAGTCTTGTGTGAGGCAGGTGGGTGAGAAAGCCTCACCCAGGGCTTTCCAGTGCATTACTTCCTGTAACCAGCTGAAAATCTCAGTGGCTAAATCGGGATTAATGCAAAATAGTTCTTAGGTTAAAAATAATTATATCCTCAACGTGCTTTTGGCTTAAGAAATTTCCTAATGTTCATTTCCCTAAGTGAGCATCCCCTCTGCCCTTCCCCTGTTTGTTCTGTTGGCCTCCAGTCCTATCCTGTTCCTCTGTAAATTAGCAACGTGCAGAAATGGAAATGACACGTAGCTGTTGTCCAAGTTTATGCTGGTCCCAACCACGCTGCGGAATAGTTTTGGGCACAGCCTTGGGTAGCATCTGTAAGGGTTCTGCCCCACGCAGGTGTTGGGGTGGAGGCTGCCAGGTGATTGTTCCTTGGGATGGAGGCTGCCAGGTGATTGTCCCGCCCTGCCAGTCCAAACACGCTGAACTAACGACCTATGGGAGACTTTTAACTGCATTTCCTGGGAGTTGTGGGAAGAAAGTCCAGGCTTTTGAAACTCCCTGGGAAACATCCATAAATCCCCGTGAATCACAACCATTTTAAAATTCCCCTTTCAAATTAGAAGTCATGGGTTTTGCTCAGAAAAAAAATAAAATTAGTGTTTTGAAAAGCACTCATGAATTAGCTTGTAAACAAAAGTATCCTGGCAGTGACTGACAGGTGCCAGTGTTTTTCTGTATTTGGGTCAGCCCAAGACAAATTGGGTCAGAGCTGGGCTTGAGATGGAGATGCGTCAGCTCTAGAGGCTGCATTTGGTGTTGTTGATGTGTTTAATGCTGCAGACCCACCCCGAGATTTCCCGTCTTTTCCCTTAAACATCAGTTGAATTATACTGGATTATTTCCTTCCTCGTGGCTAGAATATTGGCTTGTGTTTTGGGGGGGATTTTATTATTACTTTAATTCTTGCCATTTTCAGGGTTATGAAGCTTAGGGTAATCACATTATAGCTATGAGGATGAATTTGTCCTCAGATAACTTTTATCCACCAGAAGAGGAGATTTCAGCACACCTGGTTTCTCAGGCAGTCTTTATTTGCTATTGCTTGGCAGTGGGGAATCAGCAGAGAGTGAACGAATCCCCTCTCCTTCTCCCTCTTACTCAAAATTCAACATGTCCTGCCCACAATTCTTCAGATTTATAGTGTTCCTGTGGAATCTGCAGTTCAGGACAATTGAAAAAACATAAACCAGAGAACATACTTCTTCCAAACAGGTATCGTTTTTCAGCATCATTTTTCCTTTCTAGGTTTTTGGTCGTTCCTCTTTTTCCCACTCTCTGCCACTGCTAAAACTTTCCCAATAAGTGTTACTTAATTCATTGTTGTGAAATGGGTTGTCTGTTTAATATTCCCAGACCTCAGCATCCATCTTAGAAGTTCTGTAGTTTCTGTTATCACTGTGTCAGGAGTGAGATTTAAATACCAATGGATTTTTGGAGATGTTGAGAAAGGAGTGGGGTGAGAGTCAAGCTGCTACATATATAAAATATATATAATGCACTATACATAGTACATTATGTATATAAAAATATACTATGCTGACCTATTTTCTATTTTTTTTTTTTCTTAGATGCAGGCTAACACGTTTCAGCTATCCTATTCTCTTGCTAATTTAACAAACTTGATGCCTTTCAGATGTGGGTCCGTGAAGCAGATTGCTCCCTGTTGCCACAATTCAGTCCTGCTTCTCCTTTCTCTGCTCCTGGCTTCACAGTCCTACCTTCCTTGCGCTGTCATCCTTCCTGCTTGTTGTATGAGGCTCCCTTGAAGTGTTTGCTTTTGCTGAGTTCAGTGAGTTGAAGTGGTGCTGGGCTATCACAGAGGGAGCAGCATGAGGAGGTTGGGAGAAGGGGCTAGGGAGGGAGAGCAGGAGGAGGAGGGATGGGAGAAACAGAGCCGGCTGTTTAATTGTAATAATCTTAACTGCCCTTGCCAGTGGGTCTGTGCAAAGCCGGCTGAACGGATTTGCCACAGGGATATGGGGAGGAGGCAAAGTCCGTGTGTCAGTCACTCTGGGCTGGTGCCCCAGCGCCCTGACCCACCTACCACAGTGGTGCAGAGTCCATCATCACACGGCGGTGCCCTGCTCCCCCTGGGCCCCCTCCCCCTGGGTGGGGAGCGTTGCCCCACCATGGCGAAGGCGTTGGATCTGTACGGGAATCGGGAATCGACCGCTAAGCCCTTACATTCTGGAGCAGTGCTTGGCACTGTCCTGATTAGCCGTGAAAGCAAAAGCCACTGCTGCTTTTCGTTTCAATTTCACGTGCCTCGGGAACATGTGCGTGTCTGCGTTCTCAGACCCATTACCTTCAGAAAATATCACTCTACAGCACTTTCGAAACTGATTCAGATACTTCTAATGACTTGTAACTTGGGTGCCAAATAGAATAGGTAGAGCAGGATATTTTTCATCAAGTTCTTGTTAAAAAGAATGTAAAAAACATTAATTGATACAAAGTCATAAAGATCTGGGCCTCCAGTTATTCTCAGAGCCCTGAGGGTGAAATTAACCCTCAAGTAGAGGCTCTTTTAAGGCTTTTACAGCGTGCCAGTCCCAAGGGGGGTCTGAATAAAGATGTATTATGGAACAATTTTGCTGTATAATTTTCAAGTTCAGTATCTGCCTGTATCTTTTCAGTGTTTAGCTGACTTATGATCCTGCAGTACATATATTGATCCCTAATCTTAGGCAGATTGAGAGTGCTAATATAAAGCCGCATTAATAAATTTGTCAACTTGATAAAAACCTGACCCACAATAAAGCAATACTTAATGTTGAGTATATATAGTCTATAAATGTTTATTATCTACTTCTTATAGAGGAACCTGAGATTAGTCTGGTAGCTATATGTGATAAAATGTAATTATACATATATACATATCATATTATGTGTATATTTGTGAATATACATTATTTTTAGCTATTGTTAGGAAAAGTCAGAGGAGAGAATAGGGTCGTGAATTCCTCCAGCTTTACTTTGTCACACACTGAATAAAGCATGCTCCTAGTCCAGACCAAAGAAAATACTGCCCTGAATTAATATGACATTTCTAACTGAAGAATGTAACTTCAGAACGAGAGTAGCTGCTTGTGCCTTCTTGTAATGCTCCCTGTGATTTGATGCAACTTTTCCTCTGTATGTTTTCTTTAATTTTTATGTTTTATGTGAAAGCCGAACACACTGAATTTGTTTGTAATTTGGAATTTAAAGCAAGGCTCTTTGTTAAAAGCCCAGAGGAAGTTTCCATATGACTTATGGGCCATTTGGGCTCAATTGAATTTAATGGGTTTCAGCTGCACCTCCACAATGGCTTTGAAGGAAGTGAAGGGAGATCTATAAGTCTTAATTGCTCAAGACTGGCTTGTTTCTCTTGAAAAGGCTGTTTGCAAGAAGCAGGTTGGGAGTATTAAAGTATATATCCTCTAAGGGATGAAGGAACTGCCGTTCGAGGAAGGGGCTAGGGTGAAAATAGCTTTAAGAGTTACTCAGGAGCCGATCTAGGCAATCTGAACTGGTCCACGATAAGTTCTTGTTTGTTTGCTTAAAAATAATCAAATAATTGGAGGGCACGGCTAAGCCAAACTTCCTTTATAGTCCTTTCAAGAACGGAATGGAGATCTTGGAACTGACAAGATAAATTAGGCTGAGACCAAAAGAGAAACCCAAACAGATAGTCCCCTTGGCCTCTCTCATGCTGGTTGACAGACGTGAGTGTTTGAGTCAGCAGGTGAACCATGACTTCTAAGAGCAGTGGTTTGTTTATGCTTCCACTGTACAAAGCTTTTCAGTGGAACAGAGCAAACCTGACTGGGCAAATTTCCATTTCAATTTCACATTTCCTTCTGCATGTGCAGCGCCAACTGGCCTTATAGATTGTTGTTACTAAGTTTGTTAGGATTACCCCTGGCTTCGCATTAGGAGGTGTCTGACCCGTAAGAATCTCTTCTGACCCTGTTTTCCAGGCAGGCAGGAGAACATGTGAGATGCAAAGTTAAGAATATAAAGGAACTACTGTCTTACTCAAGATAAGCCAAGAGACCACATTACAGGAAGTTAACCTTTGGTGTACTCTGTCATTTTGGCCAGCATCACACAGGCAAGTAGGAAGGGGACATTCTCCTGAGGTACCCGGCAGATGAATGCCAGATGGTACTGTCATAATACACAAAAAATAGGTAAATACCTACTGGTTGTGTTCAGTACAAAAGGAACGTTTTTCTTTTTCTGAATCCTGCAGGGCAGAACTCAGACGAGCATTGAACTCAGACAAGCATCTTAATGCAAACATCGCAGCAACTGAAATGTGAAGCTGGAAATCCAGAGAATTCTCCAAAAGCTTTAAGTAGCTTTTTAGGCTTCATTCATGTTGGGCCTAATGGATCCTCAAAGGGGAGAATGGTTTATCAAAGACAAGCATTTTAAGTACCTCGTGTTTATGTGGTAGGTAAATGGGCGTTTGTTACATTTGAATTGTTTCTGAATATGCAGAGAAAAATATCAGGCCACCACCAGCAGCAGCAGCAGCAGCAGCACAGTGAAGCAGCAGTGCCTAGCTGGGGGGAAAAGTGTTTTCTTTTCCCATGTTAAAATATGTTCATTTTAATTTCCATGCAAAATTATAAGAATAAAAATATGCTGCCCTTTAGGGGAATGGCATTTTGCTAAATACCATGCATTGCTACGAACCTTAGATGTGAAGGGCCACATGCAAACATTTACATAGAAGAACTTTATGGATGTGTAGCTAGGTCTCAGTCCTGCAGGAAAAAATATTTCTGACAGCCTGGCTCTTTCAAGCTATGACATTTATTGCCTGCAGATAGGGGCCGAGTCGGGTAGGTGTGACGTTGTGACAGAAACGGAATGGTTAGCTCTGCCTTTCATTTCTTGTCCTTAAATCCTCTTCACCTGGCTTTATACAGCCTGTTTTCCTAATATCTGAGTTTGCTATTAGCGATGCACTTACATATGCATGCCTCAGTCGTTATTGTCCGGCATTCTGGCCTATTCAGGATTAGAGAAGTCTTCCTCTAAGCTTCCCAGAAATGCTGCTAAAGTTTGTCTGTTCGTTGTCTTCGGTGGTTGCATCTTCTTTCATTAACTAGGGTAGCTAGCGTTGAAAACCAAACAGAAGGTAATGACAGACCACAGCAAGCTGTCTGTTGCTGCAGATGGAGGATACCTCTAGGATTTGGGTCAGAAAACACTTGGCAAGCATCCCTCTGAATTCTTCTTGTCACATGTTGAAGAAGCCTGCTTAGTGGCAGGGGTGAAGAAGGAAGCAGAAATCTTAAAATGGCTGCAATATGATTTTTTTTGTTTTATTTTTGTTCAGCATCAGAGCTATTTACAGCGTATCTTGCCAATTTATTCATACTGTTGCTGTCATGGGTTTTTCCTGATTCTCTGCTTTCAGGACCCACTCCTCCCACCCTCCGCCCCCCCAATCCCCCATGATCCCATTTAAGTTTGCAGTGGCAGGAAAAACGAGAGTTACTTATGCCCCCTTTCAGAACGGGATCTTGCAGAGGTACTGTAAGAAGCCATTTGTTTTCTTTAAACATAGCTCAGCTCCGCACAGGCGCGCACACACATTCAGATGGTTTCCACTTGAGATTCCTCGTCTAATCCAAATAGCTCGCAGCCTTGACCGGGGAACTGTGCAGGGGCTCCCTCGACCCCCTGCTCCGCCGGCCCGCGGGGCTCGGGCCGGGGGTCTGCACGCGTTGGCCTGCTGGCAGATACACCTCCAAAAGCTCCCAACCCCGCCTTTCCCTGCTGCTTGTGAGAAGAAGCAGAGTGAAATCTGAGGGAAGTCTTTGTCTCTTTGGAGACTCCGTCACACACTCTGCCGGCTCGGGCAGAGTCAATTTGAGGTTTGCAAGCCAGCAGCGAGAGTCGAGTCACTGTATTCAGAGATGGCAGTCGGGTGGGTACGCGTGGCCTGGAGGGGAAGCAGGAGTGAATTGCACCATTACACTGCCTGTACCCTCGTCCTTGCTCTGTCCGTGTAAACTAACACACCGTATCGTTTATAGTTCTCCAGCACAGCCTTTTACACAAATTTTCAACAAATGCCTCTTTCTTTTCCTCTTCTAGGGCACGAATAAGTTATGTAAGATTCTGGATAGACGGATGGCGGCAGAGCTGTTGGACCTACTGCGCTGCTGTAACTATTGCCTTACAGCCTCTTCTGTCCAGGCAGTCTCTCTTCCCTAGGAAAGGTTAGAAACTGCCTACGTGCCAGCACCTTCCTTTCCCAAGAAATAGTCCCTTGGTATGACTGACGCTGCTGTGACTGTAGGCAGGGGAAGAGGATGCTGCAGGCATGAGGCTGGCCTGGAAGGAATGACTGTAGAAAAGGGAGAGTGTCCGCATTTCATTCCAGGTCCTGGAGAGGCTGAGACTGTGTTCCCTTGAGTCTGTCACATTGCTTTATCTTCATGGAGTCCTGCAAATCCAATTTATCAATCACAACGCAGTATACCAGCAGCTTTTTTTGTATTTAACCAGTAGGAATTATTTTGCAGATATTTCTCCTTTGTCTGCATATCATCTGGAGAAGTACTTGGTGTGTGTATACATGCAGACCAGGCTTCTTTATTTGTATTGCCATACCGGTTGTGTTGCTCGTTGGTCCACGGGCTTACGTTAGGCTCTATAGAGGTACAAAATCATAACACTTCAGAGATGCACATTTAAATAGATCACGTCCATTTATTTTATTAGGGAAGGAAGGAAGTTTTCTTTCATGTTTTCCATAATGTATATTATTTTTTGTGGCTCAAAATCATGCAAAAGGAAAAAAAACCCCACAATAAACACAACAAATGAAAAGACACAGAGTTTTGCCCAAGAAGCTCACGAATTAAATTTAAACTGAGATGGTAAGATAGGTTACCAAACAGAAGAGAGGCAGTAGGGTAAGAAAGGGCAAGGGTTACAGAAATAAGATTACTTGCAGTCCATGCAGTATACCCTAATACACTTCCTTATACCCTGCTCTGTCCCCAGATGCTGCCGAGAAATGGCCAAAGATTAGCTCTCAGGGGCAGGGAACTGTCTGTGTGGTGCTTGTTTTTATAGTGCCTAGTTCAATAGGACCCTAATCCCCATTTGGTGTCCCAGAGTCCTGTAGCAATACAAATAACACGGACAAAGTAGTAGCAATAAGGTCCCTTGGCCCAGCTCCTTTCTGAGTGCTGTATCCAAGCCTAACCTAAGAAAAGGGAAGGATTATGCAGCTTGTAGGGATGTAGCCATTATTTTGGGTGTTTGTTCTTACCTTCTGAAGTTTCCTTATCCTTTTCAGAAAGGATATTTTGACCTGAAACTAAATTTGATATTAACACTGCCCTACTCCTTGTTCACTACTTAGTGATATCTGAAATGTTTGGCTCTGACTATGTAAAGGTAGGAATACCAGAGAAGAGGACCATATCATATCTGGGCATAGTTTGGAGCCCAGCTCCTGGTAAGGAAGTGGGAACAGAACAGATTATTTTTTTTTAATAAGATGACAGGAATAATTTCCCAGAAATGTTCTCAAGAATAATTACCCAGAAACTCCGATGTTTGCAAAAGAGGCATCAGAAAACACTTATGCCTGACCAAAGGTTTTGCTTCTGGTGGCTGAGGTGAAGCCCAGGTTTGATACTGCTGTTGCCTGGCCTGCTGAATCCTGGTAGGTCCAGGTCTATTATAGCCCAGCAGTTTGCCAGAGTCAAGGAGGTCAGTAACCTCACGGGCTATGAAATGTATGGTCTGCTCCATCAGGATTAGTGTGTGCAATTGGCTCCAATTCGCTGTGCTCTGAAATTAAGAATAACCTGGAAAAGTCAAACTGTGTTTAGAGCTTAGTTTTACACGTGGTCTGAGCCAGCATTCATGCCTCAGACATGCATCTAACATATTCTGGCTGCACTGTGAGGTGTTAAAGTCTAGCTGGAAAAGAGCTTAAATGCTGCTGCTTCACTGGTTTGGGCCCCACAGTGGCCGTCATTCTCCACTCCTTTACCTGTTATTTCATCCTTTAAGTCCAACTCCCTCCAGAAACATGAGCTCTCACGCAGCTGGTAATTCTTATATGTCCAAGTAATGCGGATTTGGATCAAGAAGACATGGTCAGAGTTTGTCTAATTAACTTCCTGTCTCTATAGCCAAGTCAGAAATTTAAGGTACAGTAACTCATTTTATAGTCACTCTATCTGGCACTGAATATAGATTGGAAAAATTCTTTGCTTAAGCAAGATGTGTGGTAATATTGTTATGCTCTGTTAAAGTGCTCTTTAAAAATAAATTATATTCTCATGAGTGTGAGGGACAAGTATCCCCTACCACAGCCAGACCTGACACAAGCAAGTCTTCTCCTTACCCAGGACTGCTAAATTCTTCCATGATGAGAAAAACCAGCCAGGGTTGTATCCTAGTCTTTTTTTTTTCTTTTTAACCCCTAAAGTATTTGGTGTTGAGTCTTCAGAAAGACTAGATAAAGCATTAGCTGTGGGTAGAAAAACACATTACGAACCCACCAGTTCATCAGGGCTGTGCGTGCACATCTCCCAGTGCTAAACCAAGCCTACGGTTTAAAAAAGGGTCCCAAATATTTAGGGCAGAAATAGTCACTCCACTTGTAAGTGCTCTTTTTCTTCTGGGTTTTCCTCTCAGCTTCCAAAAGCTGCCCCTTAAATGCCACTTGTGAATGGAGAAAATTATGCACTTTCAAATTCTCTCCTAGGGAATGAGGGCTCATATCTCTCCCTCTCACACTGATACTGTAATTTCACACTATTTTTTTGCCAGCAGTTGAGCCTTTCCTCGTTATATATGACATGCATGTTTCATTTTCATTAGGGCTTTTATACTTTGAGAGGCCTGATGAGCAGGGGAAGGGAAGCGGCTGGGTGGGAGCACTGCCACCTGAAGGGAAGCAGTCACAGGAGGTGGTGGGCTCTCCCGTGTCCCAAATAGTGCCACTTTTGTACTCTGCGCTGCTGCCCTCCCTCAGGTGATGCAAGGTTTTGCTGCCACTGAAGCCTCCAGTGAGGCCACAGCCTTTGCGACTGCTATTGCAAAGCAATAAGGACGCACGGAGGGAAAAATTGCTTAAACAAACAAACAAACAAACAAACAAACAAAGAGTGCACTGTGGTACTGGTTGGATGGAAACTCAGCTAACCTACACAGGGGTCAGGCTCTCCGATGGCGTACAGTGTGCAGCAGCTAGGAGCTTGTGCATTGTATCTGCGTAATGTCATGTCCCAGCTGTGGTTAATTGCCACCCAAGTATCAGAACTTTCTGGGCCGATCAACATCAAAGAAAAGCTCACACATTATTAGTCTTGTCTTTCACCGGGAGAAGGGCAAGGCTTGGAACCCTTTGTGGGAGAGAGGACAGGAATGCTGCTCCCTGCATTTTGTAACTTGACTTAACATGGCTGAACGTTTAACGTGTTGAAGAGTAGTTTGACAGCTACATGGAGGGTACTTCTTTCCATGCCTGCTGATGGGGTGAGCTCTCAGGCACTTGTATCATCCCTGCTGGGTTGTGCAATCTGGATCTGATATCTGGGCACTGCCCTGGGACTTCGATTTTTGTGCTTTAATTGCTTATGGAAAGGGCCATACGTAGGAAGAAAACTGAATTAGAACAGTTTGCCTGTGAAGGTAATATTTTCTTTTTATTAAAAACCACCCCAGACCTGTAAGGTTGTTACATAGCAAAATTCAGCATACACAGCTCAGGTGTTGAATACCCAAAGGATACTTCCCTGTGGATGTCTTACCGATAACAGAGCAGCATCAGAAGTATTAAATGGATTCTCTGAGCACAACAAAAACCGGTAGCTGTAAGTAACGTCCTATAAACTCCGTGTTTCCTGAAATGCAGCCCACACTGTGGCGAGACAATCAAACTTCCTTTATATGAAACCTTCATGTACTCTCCCAATTCTTTCCTTTCTTCATTCCCACCTTCCTGCCCCTTGGCATTCATTCACACTGACATTATTAGAGTTGTCTCTGAAGCTGGCCCAAGGAGCCCTACATATTATTTACATCACAACAGAGCCTGGGGGCATCAGACAGGGCTGGGGGTCTGTTGTGCCAGCTGCTATTCAGCCTTTAAGTACAAAGATAGTCCCTGGCCCAAAGAGATTTCTATCTTGAATTTTAACAGGTAGACCAGAGGGAGGTGATTGTTTCCCTGATGCTTCAGACTCTAAATTCAAGTTGCTGTGAGTAGCAGTCTTTAGGAAAACCTCCTCCTCTTGCAGGAGTATGGAACAAAGCTGCCAAATGGAGATACCCTGAGATCTTCTCTAGCTGGTGGTGCAGAACCCACAGCAGTCAACCAGTGGCATGTAACACACACCAGACAGAAATAAAGTGAACACGGAGATTTCACAAATTTATTATCAGTCCAGCCTAATGGTCATATTCAGAACGTGTGTGTATTTCCACCTCAAAAGAAAACAATTCCTGCAAGTCCCTCAGAATAAACCAGATTTTAAAAAGCTTTTCACTGGGAAAAAAAACCCCAACAAACCAAACCCCAAAACCTTTAAACCATTTAAGGCCACCTTAGAAAGTCAGCCTGTAAGTATACAAAACACTGGAGACCGTCATGCGCTAATCTGCGCTTAACAAAACACATAGCATTACCACGTGTAATTATACAGTCCAGCTATTAGGAGCTTTACCTCTGGCTGCTCTCCATCCTGCTTTCAAACTACATCCTTTCCTTTCATCTTATTCTACACCACATGAAACAGGTGAGCTGTTCCCTTTATATAGCTCAGGGCTCCAGTCACATGGTTCTCAAAGCTTGGTATCTTCATTTAATCAGTTAAAAGAATCGAAATAATCAGAGATCTTTCATGAACTCCATGCCAAATTTTAATTCTGTTAAGCATTCAAAGCTTACCAAGTTAAAAAAAAAAAAATCAAGAAAATATTAATTAATTTTTCCTAGGAATATCTACTTTGAAAAGCTGCCCTGGAGGGTACATTTGTAGTTTAGGAGAATATCTTTCGCAAATCACCCATATATCACTGCTAGCTAGTTGCACAAAAAGAGATCTCCAATGCTTTTTATTGTCAAGGCAACACTGTGGTTTCTGCATCCCATTTGTTCATGCATAGATAGTAACAGCATCCACTTTTTATCTGATCCATTTGAATTTTTATCTTGACTTTAACCACTGCTGATTTCTTACAGGAGAGTACAAATTGTTTAGGGTTATCTTCACCAGTAACAACTTCTGACAGCAAAGAGATGGCGATACTAGCCCTGAAGTCTGTATTTGTTACCTCATCGTTGGATTAGATGACAGTGCCAAAGACTTAAACTGGGAAGAGCATTAATTTTCAGTTTTGGGGTCCTTGAATGTGTGGGTGAGAACTAGTGAATTATTTTTAAGGGATCTGTGAAAGGTAGCTCAGATAAGGCAGACTCATGACAATGAGCTTAAATTGGCTTGAAAGGAGCCTGAACTGCCCGTTGAAAATGCTGTGGGGATTGCAAACTGGAAAAGATTAGATCCCTGGGGCTATTCTATCTGCTCTGATTTAGGAGCTTGGGTCCTCCTTATCTGCTGTGCCATTCTTTCTGCAGTACAAGATTAACCCCACATTCTTGCATATGGGTCCTCTTTCCACCTAGGCCATTTGACCCCAGAAAGTGCAGATATTGCCCCTTCAGGCACACAGCAGTTCTCTTTCTCTCCACCATATGCTTTTCTTTACAGCATCAGCTGATGTGTTGCTGGTGGGTAAGTGACTGTCATGACGCATCACAGGTCCCAGGATTAGGCCTCTGAGAAACTGCAACAGTACCTTGCAGATAAGTCAAATATTTCCTGACCTTCCTATGTTCCCATGAACAAAACCAGTGAGACGTCTTACTGAGTTTGTTTCGAGATGTGTGCTGGTTTAGCAGTGCAGGAGCATGAAGATGTCTCTTAATATGAAAATAAATAAAATGTGTGTGCGAGTTTGGTTGTTAAGACAAAGAGCTGTATTTTCCAAACAGAGATGTATGTGGTGATAGTTTTGCTGTGAGTCCATCTGCTCTGTGGAGTCACCCTCCTGACATGGAGGTCACTGTTGTGTTTGTTTGCTAAAGACTTCTGAAGAGCAACTGGTCCAACCTCTTTCTCCAGACAGGGTAGACTTTAAAGTTAGGTCACATTACTCAGGGCTGTGTCAGTCAAGCTTTGGAAATTCCACCCTCCAGACAAACTTTGCAATGGTGAAACTTTTTACTTACATGGTACTTTTCTCCCCTTATATCTCAACAAGATTTCTCTAGTGGCAGCTTGTGCCTGTCGCCTCTCACTGTGCACCTCCAAGCAAAGCCTGGCCCTGCCTTCCTCATACTCTCCCATTTGGGAGTTGCAGACTGCAGGATGGTCCCCCTTCATCCGTCTCTTCCTCAGGTCGAACCAGCCCAGCTCTCTCTGCCTTCCTTCCTCCACTCTGTGCTCCAGCCCCATCACCATCTTGGTGCCACTCCACTGGACTCAGTCCATGATGTCCATGCCTGCCTTGTACCAAGGAGCCAAGGTGGGCCACAGCATTCCCAAGTCAAGCTCATAAGCACTGAATATGTAGGAATAATCGCTTCCCCCAACCTGCTGGCTACATGCTTTCTGCAACAGCCCCGTGTTTGGGGTTGAGTCACAAGGAGGAGGTGGAGGTAAGCGTGGGTTAAGGATGGATATGCTGTAGGGCACTGAGGTAACACCGCTGCACACACTCCCATCACAAGTAGGATGGCATGGTTTCGGCAAACAGGGTGTCTGCTCACAGCTTTGTGCCCCACCCTGCTGCTCAGACAGACAAATGCTGGTGAATCACTATAATTCAAAAAGAGTGTAGCTTGCTTTCAATTGCCACAGCTGTGAGCTGCAGCGCTCAGATGATTCACGAAGGGTTCAGCCTTCCAGGCCCAGGGGCTGGGGAGGCCACTGGTTGCAACGCCAGACATTGCAACCTCATCTGTGTTCGAGGGGTCTTACAGGCACCGAGGGAGTTGGTGAGATTTGAATTGAAACCACAGTGGTTATTCCTTTCTGTCCTTCTCTTCCGTTCCTCTACATTCACTATGGAAGCTGCCGGGGAGGTGTTAACTGTTTGGTTTGCTATTTTGTTATTGAATTTGGCTGGAGAACTGTTGTGGAGAATTGTGTGGAGGGGAGGTCTCCCTCTGTTCCTAGTTCAACTCAGGAAATGTGGCAAGGTCACCAAAGAGCGGGCAAATTTCTTTGTCAAGCCGTAGACAGTTTTCATATGGGTCATGAGAGGAGCTCCAACCTTAACACTACCACCACTAACAGTCTTACAAGAGCTGTGAACTATTTGGCAAAGAAAACTGGCAGTTTTGTAACCAAAATCCAATTTTGCAGGAGAGTTAGCTTTGTGCCTTTTTTTGGATACTGTTTTGCTGTTGTGAAAAGCAATACATATGGAGGCCCATTAGAGCCTAAGGCTATTGTTGATGCAGTCTTGACTCATTCTTGGCACTCCTTTACCTTCCTTTGATAGCTCAGCTGGTAGAGCGGAGGACTGTAGGCTGTCTCTGAAAAGTAATCCTTAGGTCGCTGGTTCAACTCCGGCTCAAAGGAAAGATTTTTGAGGTTTGTTTTCAGTTTTGTCTTTCACTTTTTTCCCCCGGAGTTTACGACTTTGCAGAACTTCCCCTTCCAACCACTCTATGTATGCCCTGTGAGAAATTTAGTTTATTTTCCTCGTCTGCTTCAGATGGTTCTTACAGCTGCAGTCCTGTGACCATTGTCATCTCTCTATTCATTCGGGAGTTGGACTCAGTGATCCTTGTGGGTCCCTTCCTACTAAGAATATTCAGTGAAATTTGTGAGATCTGCCTAATCAGTTGATGCCCATCATAAGAGCTTCTGTTCCCACAGGGGCTCAAAACCTTCCACAGACCCTCGGGAGCTGGAGCAGACACATGGTGCAGAGCTTGCAAAGCCTCTTTTGCCTGAGTTGGGTGTGGAAAACCGGGGCAGGTCCAATTATTTTGGAGCACCCTTGTTGCTGGTTTCACCCCTTCTCCTATCTCATTCTTTCATCTTGAAGTCCTGAGGCTTTGAGTGTGGCAGTGGAGGGCTAAGAGAGCTGGGGAAGAAAAATGTTTTTGTGAAGACAGGAAGGGAACACCAAGATCATGCAGGTCCTGATACCTGTCTGAGACAGTGACTACATGCAGCAGTAATCACTGGCCTCCCAAAAGGGTCGTGAATGCCACTGGGCATGCTGTCCTGAGCTATATAATTTCCAAGCACTGCCCATTTTCAATGAAGAATTGTAAAGGTTAGGGCTGGTACAAAGGAAATGGATATGAAAGAGCCCTGAGGAAGGACACCAGAGGCCAGGTTAAGAAGGCGTTTTAAGGACTCATTCATACAGAAACCAACATCAGAAACTTTCAGAGAATAGAAAACAGGGCACTGCGACCTGTTAAAATTTTGTTTCACACAGGAAACTGACTCACTTTCACAAGACACAATGAGTTCTGAGACGTCTGTAAGAAGCTTTATTAAAGAAAAGATTAGAGGGTTTTATATGTTTACATTAGACGAGATGACATTAGGGATCTAAATCCCAAAGCTCATGCAAAGCTCCTCATGCAAAGCATCTCCTCATGCAAAGTGCATTGCTAAGCTGAACAAAGGTAGAGGGAGGTGGCAATTTTGTTCAGTTGCTTACCTTTCATTGTGCTTAGTAAGAAATATTTGCTAGCAGTTGGAGTCAAATGCATCAAGAAACCAGCTAGAATGAATAATCAAGTGATTATATGTAATTCCAATATTTAAAAAAAAAAATTTTTTTGTGTTACTAATTAGCGTCAGATCAATGACCATCGATCATAGTACAACACTGGTTTTCTTTGTCCTTCCAAATTCAGCTGCATTAATTCCCCTTCAGCCTGCAAAGCAGTACAGACGAACAGCCTCGTAACCATAATGTGTTTCTGGCACAGGGAGGCATGGGACAGGAGGAGGCGGTTCTGCCTCTCCTCCCAACAACAAAACTGGCTCGCCGGGCCCCAGGGGTGGGGCGGGCAGGTCATTCATTTATTCCTTCATAGGTCCTCCCACAGTGGGATAGGGTTGTAAAAGCAGGAGTGGGAGAGGCAAGCAGATTCGTTTGCAGTCCTGATAGGACTCCTAGGGAGGAGGATGCACAGCAGCATCGTCTTCAGTGGGAATCTGGCAGTCGGTTTATATGAGGAGGCAGAGAGGGGTATGAGCCTGGGCGATGCCACAGGAGGAACTCAGGTGTATTTGTAATTAACCTGGATTAGAAATCTGTCCCAAGGCACCTGGGACAGATTCCCTCCTTACAATGTGCCTTTTATGGCCTTGGTGAGCAAAGTAGGAACCTTCCCATGATTCATGCATTAATTGCTACAATAAGCCCAAAAACTGCCAATAATCATGACATGTAAATCCTTGTACTCGTGTCAGGGAAGAGACTAGTGCTTTCCCCGAGACTGGGGAATGGCAGTGATTGATGGGCAGACTGGCTGCCTCACAGGTATTTTGTTGATGTGCAGATCTTTCCTGACTTAATATTTCAGTCTGAGTTGCACAAGGCACGACTGAAACAAGAATGAAGGGAGAAAGGATTAATTAGAAGTAGGTTCTCATTGCAAATGGTGTTCCTTCTGTGGCTGAAGAGGGCGAGTTGTTCCAGTATGGACTCACCCTCATATTGCTGCACACCGGTGGATAGCTGAGATTGTGGAGAATACCACCTGATGTGGTTAGCTTCTGTTCTCCCTTGGCTGTTCCACTGCCTGCTATTTCAGCTGCCAGGACTGCCCCCATAACGATGCAGTGACAACACTGACTCTGTGTCTTTCTCTTCAGTGACATTCACACAAGGTAATTTTATAAAGTGAGTTCCAGCAATTGTAGCCATCAAGCCAGAAATGTGAATTCAAATAAAGTTCTGGTGTTTTTCTCACACATGTGTGGTGGGAAGCATTTAAAAATTGTATTGTCTTTTGTGATTAGGAGCTTCAGCTTTTCCTTTAATCTTGAACAAGCTTCCCCTCACTGCCAAACGCCTCTGACTCATTGGACATTGTGAAGGTCGCTGTGTCCTTGTCTGAGGAATGGCACTCCACAGGCCAAACCTCTGAAACAAAGATGTAACCAGCTGGGGACATGATAGACCAGCAGTAGTACACTCCCATTAGACAAGATAATGTTTGTTATCAGTGGGATGAGTGGGACTTTCCTTCCCTTTCCTAAACACTTTTTAAAAATCTTCTTGTCTCACCTCTTGTCCCTAATCAAACCTTTAACCTCTCACCCAGCGAAGAAGCAGCACACTGCGTCATGAAGAAATTGAAGCTCACACAGTTGGCGTAAACATGTTGCAAAATATCTGTACTTTCTCCCCCCAAGGAAAGAGCAGTGCTTGCAATCCCAGAGGACAGCTTGGTGAGTTGGATCCAGTCGCCTGCACCCACAATTCTTCTTACGTGGTTGTTTTGCACCTTCGCTAAGCAGCAGGCGTTCCGTGGTTTGTGACTGGTCTCCTCTGTGCTCATCCTGAAAGTAACTTTTTGTTAAAAATTAGAAGTGCAGTTTTGGCAATGGCATAACTCCAGGTTCTCAGTTGTACTTGCATTGAATGACTTTGTGTACCTTGAGCTTTGTTATGATTTTCCAATGCAGATGAATCCCAGCTTCGCTCTAGACACCTGCTTTGACCTGGTTGCACCAAAGCTGTGTTGCAGGGGTTGCTGATTCAGATACAATGTGAAACAACTGAGCGAAGCAGGGTCTGCCTAGGGAAATTTGATTAACCTTAAAGAAACTTCAGAAGACGCTGGGTAATGTCCAGATTTTGGATGATGTGAGCTGCATGCTCTGGTATCAGTTTTCAGCCCAGAAATGCAGTGCCGCATCAGTGATAGGACTGAAGCCCTAACTTTGTACTGAGCCCACTGCTTTCCTTTGAGCACTGTAACATTTTTCTGCTGTCTTTGCTCTCTTGTAGCCACCTGTTGCCTCTGGTCATGCAGATTTAGATAAAGCTCTCTGTGCAGGGTCATATCTTTGTGAAGTTTTTTATTATGGCAAGGAAAACATGGTCCTGATTCCTGTCTGGAATAATAATATAAATCAATAGCAACAACTGCACGGTTCCCTTACAGCTCTAGAGGTAGAATCATGGCAATTAAAATAATGTGCAATTACGGAGAGCTTGAAAAAGCTTTTAAATCCAGGAAGCAAGTCAAGATGCTTTGCTGATGATTTGCTAGTTTGTAGAAATTGCAAGTGGTTGCAAATTGGTTTGCTTTTACCATGAAGTAAAACTATTCTCCAGTGTGTGTTTAGCTGAATTTATGAAAAGCATCTCAGCATGGCTGGAAATGACCAACAGTAGTTGCTGCCTTTACTTGCATCCACCAGACCAGATAGATTTACAGCAAACTAAGCAACTGTTTGCACATTTCTTCAGGCCTTCTTAACCACCCTCAACAACCAATTTTTCTTTTTCCTATTGTCGTTGTTATAATCAGACCTTGATAAGAATTGCTGCCAGAGACACCCAATCAGTCCCATGCTATCATCTGGATATGATTAGAGTCCTCGGGACAGATTGAAGCCATTTGATAGCATTGATTACTTCCTTATTTCAGGTTGTGCCATTTCACCATTTACTGTTTTAAAATTCTTGCCTCATTTAAGAGGGTACATTTTTTTTTACATTGTAAATAACAGAATCTATTTTGTTGTGTGAGTCCAAATAAGCTTTGAAGTTTGTGGCTTTGTAATTTGAAAGTCATCTGCAGAGTGTATGCTCTCTTGTCATCTTTAATCAATGCACTATAATCAATTATCATATCAAAGTGTTCAATTACTCCTTAGTGCAGAGGTGCTGTAGCTGTTTGGCCTAATTTCCTGGAAGATTCTCAGCATCCTCACTGCAGCATTGGGGTTACTTACCTGGCTGCTTAAAGATGTCTGCTGTGAAAACGAAGTTGGTACTATTTGAACATCAGCCTCCTGACAGAAAGCAGTGCCAGATGCTTCTTCAGCGCTGCAAACCAATTCTGTCTGTCCAGTTTGTGATCTGGGTGTACTGTGTTGCTGCCAGTTCCTAAGAAGAGAGTCTTTGTCTCTGTATATGTGCTTTTATGCTGAGAATCCTGGCTCTCTTTTTTTCCCCTGAATATTGAGAGATTTCAGCATTCCCTTTTCCTGCAGTATACTACTGTTCCATTTCTCAGGGATTATGGGAGGAAAGTTACTGCTGACTGTTGGGTCCATAAGTTTCATGTTTATTTGAAGGCTGAGGAAAAGAAATTGTGAGGGGTTTTTTTGGTTTTTTTTTGGCATGGTTGCTGTCCAAGTCCCCCAAACCTTATAGAAGCTTGAGAAGATCTGTATTTGTGAATTAAGGATCTCTCCACACTCAGAGTTGAGGTGTTTGTCATCCATATTGCCTTTTTTTTGAGTATGTGGAGCTGAAAAATACACTGATAATTCTATGTCAGTATAAGGCTTTTTTGGGATCACTGTGTTTTGAACTCCACACAAGCTTTAGTATTTCTCAAGTTCCTAACTTTTGGTAAACCATTGACTTAATTCTCCAAGAAACCAGCAACGAGTTTTCCCATGACTTTAGTTTGCAACAGCTTTGCAGACAAAATGATCTCCTTGGTTCCTTCTCCCAGAAAAGTATTGAACTTCCAGTGAATGAAACTCTGGGAGTGTATTGCTGAATTAATTCTTGGAGCATTGATGCAACCAGTTTTGCAGCACTGACTCCATGTCAGGAGAGCAGAGTGGTGTGTGGTGGAATGGAATGCTCCTGCTGGGATCTGATGGGGAAGGAGGAGAGTGGTGTCAAGCAAGCAGGGATGCTGGTGCAGGAGCCATGCTTGGAGGTACATCCAATTTGTCCATCCATCCATCCATCCATCCATCCATCCATCCATCCATCCTCTGAGGCATGCTGTTGCTTTCCTGCAGGAAGCCACCTGTATGTGGATGGGCCAGTGCTCAGTACTCGGTGAGAAATGAACAGCGCATGTACCTAGGAAAGGACAGTGAAGAAAGCAGAGAGGGCACAAGGCTGTGTTTGAGCCACTTTTCATCAGGCTGAGGGAAGGAGAGCACGAGTGGCTTTGTGGTGAGAAGGTCAGTAAAAACATAGCCATTATCCTCATCTCATCTTACCTTTTGAGAAATAGTCAAACTTGTGATGAACCTTGCGACCCGTCAGACCTCCCAACCGAACTGCAGCTGGAGAGATTCGCTGTAAAGGGGTATAGGCTGCTTCTTATTGTTGATTTTTAACCATGAGAGTTCCTAAGGGAAATAGCATATAGTAATAACATTTAATGGTTTTCTGATGAGCATCTGGTACTGGGTGTTCTTTTCTTTTAAACTGCATTAAAATTAAAACTGCATTATTGCAGAGTCCTCATTTCCTGTTAGGAGGCGAATTATGATGCTCTATTGATTGGCAAAGCTGTTTCCCATCCTGCCTAAGTGTGGTTAGTGGACAGAACTTCGCTCACAGACACAGACATGCCCTACCACCCCCCTCAGTTCTGAAAGTTTTTCCCTCTAAATAATTCATAGTGAAACCGCTGATTCTCAAAATTTAAAACAGAGAGAAGGTATAAAATACTCTCATGTATGCCTTTGTATTAAATTATGTGCTATCACATTGAATAAAAGGAAATAGCAAGTTAAGCATGTTCAAGAAGCCACATGATGAGTATAATTGATGCATTCAGCCTATAGAACATACATATAATAGTCCATTGTAGTTATGGGATGGGCCAGCCAATATTTTTGCCTTGGAGATCATTACTTAAGCAGATGACTCTTGACCCTTTTCTTTTAGTGCTTCAAGAAGTTTGCCAGAAAATACCCTTTTGTGCCAATCAGCCTTTAATATCTCCCTCTGAGCAGCCTCAATTTTTCATTTAACTTACTTCTGAATGTTAATCTGCTTTTTATCCCGAGGATCTTTATAAGAAATAAATTGGAGCCTTTTCAGAAACGCAGTTGTAAAAGCTTCTTCCTTACTAGTTGAAAGCCTGCCACAGTGTAGCAGCAATGTATGTGTTGTAAAATGATGTAAAATTTAACAAAAAAAGAAATCAAAAATAAAAAGGCAATGGTGCAATGCTGGAGAGACGTGCTGGGTGTTTCTGTATGGAAACTCTCCGACCTGAGTAGTCCGTGGAAGCATAGGAAATAGCAGCTGATAGGAAACCAAAGAAACTTACATTTGGAAAGGCAAAGATCTACTTTGACATAACTTTGCGGTTCCCATCGGTCCTCATCCCCCCCGAGGTGGCCAATGGGCAGAATAAAGAGAAAGGCTCACAGCCTAAATGGCAAAACCACGTTAGAGTAGATGGCTTAAATAGGTTCTGACTCAGGAAAGGAGGAGTGCTCCTTGAGATCCAGGAGACTGGAGTAGTACATGAAACTGGGCGGTTCCTTTTCAACCTTGTTGGGGGGAAAAAGGGAAGAAGATAGCAGCAAAGAGAGCGGGCTCCACTGAGGAGATGTGTGCATGCTGCTCCCAGGGGCAGCTGCTGTGTGAACGCTGCTGGGTTCCCAGCTCTTCCCTGCCTATGCAGGGACTGGAAAGAAAATCTGTGTTTTAATGTGAGTTGTACTTCTCTTTTGGAGTTTTTTTTTTCATCAACTACCCTCTTTCAAGGGGAGTGCAGGTAGACCTCTGGAATGAATTAGAAGGAAATCCCATATCCTCCTATAAAACAACAAAAAAGCCCAATGTCAAGGGGAATGATAAGGAATCTTTGGTGATTCGAGAACGAATGGAACTTGAAGCCCTTTCCCTACACCACAGTAATTACTGGTGAAAAAACCCCTGAAATATGGCTTTTCTGAAGCCAAGGTGCCAACAGGCTCCTTCCCATTTGTTTTCTTTATGATGAGGCCTTTCCCTCCTCAGTGCACATGATGATACCCACTTAATTAAAAAAACCCACACCATTGATGGCTGCTTTTTCTTTGCTAGGAAAGACAGACCTTGGCAAATAATTACTTCTTGTTCTTACTCCTAACATATGTATGACTTATTATTTATAGAGACTTGTAGTAAAAATGGGAATGATTTTCTTGACCCGGTAAGTTACAGCTTAAACCAATAAAAGAACAAAGGAGGGGTGCATAAGAAGAGGACATAAGAAAGGCTTTTTTTAAAGACTCACATGCACGGCTAATAGATGTAGCCAGAGAAAAGAGATAAAATACCTCAGATTAATAACTATGACTTTCTGCTGGCTTATTGCTTTCTAAAAGCTTTCCCCTCTGTGGACACGGAGCTGTATAAAAGATGAAGTAGTCGCACTCCACATTTTAGTCATCCCAGTAATGATGGCAACATCTCTGTTAGCAAACTCATGTTCTCCAAGGAAAGCAATCCTCGCTCTAGTATTTCCAAGGGAAAAATTAATCGGGTTCACTTCTTTGTGTTGCCTCTGTATTTGCTCCTCCATTCTTTGTTTCTCACTGCCTGACCTTTGTTGAATTACTCATGTAAAGCAACAAAATGCTGCTTTAAGTATATAAATCTTGGTCCTCCTGTTTCCTGTCAACAAGTCCTGCTGAGAAAGTGAAGAAGAAACCTGTCAGGATGCCATAACAAGCACTGTATATCAGAAACCTACTTGACAGAAAGCCCAGCTCAAACACTAACTTTGTTTTTGCAAAGCAGGAAATGTTGCTTAAATTCATATAGTAAATATTTATTTGTGCGTCACGGGGAGCTTTCATGTAAGCTTGGATTAGCTGGAAATCAGGACGAGGCCTGAAGTTTTCTCCCTCATTGCTATGAAACCAATTGTCTGCAGTATTTTTCAAGGAAGTCCCTCAGCTTTTGAGCTAGGCAGAAATACACTGCAATTGACCTCAATACTGTGTTCTTCAGCAGCTAAAGAGGAAGACTTTTTTTAGGCTGATATTTAAAATTTAGGAAATGTCCCAGAAGGATGGAGAGAGAGAGGGAGATGGGCAAAGACCCAGAAGTGGAGAGAACCAGCAAAGGGAAAAGGTCACACATATTGGAAAGGAGGAAAAGGACAAGGATAAGAGTGGTGTTTATTTCACAGGGGTCAAATCACAACGTGCAAGTACAGGTTGAAAGAAGCCCACAAAAGGGTTTTTTTTAACTCTAAAGAAGTGTAAAATCCATTGATTCTACTCCTTTCTCTTGCTTTATACCAGCTCTGTTCCAGAAATTACCACTGCATTTGGCACCAGCAGAAAGACAAGAATCCAGGGAGTCACAGAGACCTCCTTAGCCCTGAAGTCTCTTCGGGTTGAGGGCTGAGGAGCTCAAACAAGGTAGGGGGAGTCCTGCCATTAATCACTTGGGTAGATACAGAGGAATGTGCTCCCATTCACCTATGGCTTTTTCCAGGGCCCTGCATCACAACGCTCCTCCCACATATTTTGCAAGCGTACAGAACAAGCATTCCCAGCAATAACGTGGTGAGAGGCTGCATTGTCCCCCCTCTTCCCCTTCCACATAGCTGGCAGCTCTGCCAGGACCTAGAGCCTGGATGGTAAATGCCTCACAGGTGATGGTGGATTGCTTCAGCCAACAAGCCTGGCAATCTTCTGCTTCTATGAACACTGAGCTCACCTTGGATATTGAAAGAAAGAAATGCATTATCTGGGAAGCATGTTGGGTTTCTTCCAAGGCACACTAGTACGTTGCTGCGCACACCAGCACGGAAACAATTTGCAGGCTGGAGAGCCAGTAAGCTCTTTCTCAAGGAGCTGTGCCACATGCTCTTCTCTCCCTTCACCTCCAGAGTCATTCTTTATTCAATCTCTTTTGCTTCAGTTTCACCATCTGAGCTTAAGCGTGGCCTTCTGACATGAAGAATCTGGGTGAGTAGAGCCACATTAGCTGTAAAATCCCTAGCCAGTCTTATTTTTTGGCATGAAGATGGCTGTTACAGCATTGTTTTTATTATTCATCAAAAGGAAACTTTTCAAAGTAAATACATCAAATACCACATAACATAAGCTCTTCCCAACCACTGCTTCCTCCACTTTTTTCTCTTCCCCTACCTCCTATTTTTATAAGTAATCAAGTTGTTACTCTAGAGTCAATTCCAGGTCATCTTTCATTTGCTCAAAATATATCCTTATTGGCAAGCTATTTTCCCATTATTCAGGAACATACATATTGTTTTACTTACAGCTGTGTGCTGTATTTTATGTTCTCATATAAATGTTATGCCTGGATTATCATAACTAGAGCAAACTGGTTTTAGGGTTTGTTGTTGTTGTTATTTTTAGGTTCCTTCCCCTGCATCCAAAACAGGAGAGAAATATTATTGTATCTATTTTTCACTTTTTTTTTTAGTTCTTGAAGTGACTCAGCTTTCCACATTTCTCTCTGCAGAAGGTAGATTTCCTTCCTTGGCTGTTCAAGTTTCCCTGCTTTGAGGAATGATAATAGCTAAAATTTGGGAAAGATTAACAGATAAGCAGCATTGCTTCTATTCCGTGAGAAGCAGGAAAGAAGACAAGGCAGGGACATGTTCCAGAAATTCATTACCTGCTGTGTAAAAAACCAAGTTTTTCTACTCTGTTTTAAACTGTTGCTGTTTTCAATGAGTGCCCTTGTTTCTAGTGTAGTGGAATCTGGTGGAATCTGGTGCATTCTGCATCTGCTCACTATTTTCTTGATTTTGGGAGCTGATAAAATAAAAGCTCATATTTACATCTTGGGGGCCCAGCGAGGCAAAGCACCCAAGTCCCATTGTTTTGAGGATGTTCTTAAATATTTGCTGAAGTGATTAACTTACTTGAGGTCTTGATGCAAAAGAATGCATTTCTAGCAACAAATACATATTGTTGTTATCAATCTTATCACGTATTTCACGTCTGCATGTGCTAATGCTTGATGCGTTATAGAGACAGACAGTATGCAGAAGAGATGGATTTTCTTCTGTGTGGATGAAAGAAGAAAAACCAGATTTTTCCCCCTTATTTTTAGGATGTCTGGGATAGTGGAAGACCCCTGAAGGAAAGTGTGCTGCAGCTTTGTTGTTTGGGGTTTTTTTGGGTTTTTTTTTGCATAGTCTTCTAATGCAGGAAGTCAGGGTACTTCCCTCCCTGTCCCCATGCGAATGAGACCACATGCACCTCTTAAGCTACTCAGTTTACTCATACTATGTGCTTGTTAATTTGTGAATGACTTCAAGGCACTCAGAGCATTAAAGGAAGTCTCCTCCTGGAGGTTTTTAAGAGACTCTCCTGGATTTTTTGAAGTTGAGATATTCGTAGTTTGCATGGGCTTGTTTTTTGTGAGTAAATGTGTGCTAAATGCTAATATTTGCATTATAAATGGGTGTCTTACAGCAGCTATAATGTTTAACTGGCATCCAAGATTCAAGAACAGGGCATTTGATCCACATTAGGTGAACTGTTCAAAAATTCTGGTCTCTTTCATTATTTTAACCTCCAAAGAAGAAATCCCCTATAGGATGAATGTTTAAACACTGAGGCAAACGGACAAACAAACCAACCAACCTTTTATCATTGTTGGTGGGAAAAGCGTGCCTCATATTTTGCACGACTCGTGAGGAACAGCTGGCACAGGTCTGGTTGTGAGTGATATTTTGGTTATTTGGCGTTTTCAGGAGGAGAGAGAAGAGCTTGTAGCTGAACGGTTTCTCTGGCAGCTTCCTGTCTTGAACTTCAGGATGAATGTCAAGTGAAAATGCCGGTGAATGACACTGACCAGGACATGTTTGTGTGACACTTCTCTTCCCCGACTAATTTCGTTATGCCTTGCTCCACAACAGTTCGCAAGTTGTTCTTGAAACAGTAGGAGATCCCAGAGGGACCAGGTTTGCTCTTTGCCCACCTTGGCCTATTCACCTTCCGCACTGCCTTGGGAGCCTTCGCTGCTGTGCCAATTACAGCCGTGATCGGGGCTCTCTTTCGTGGATATTGATATCTGAACAAACAAACCAAGAGTCTGGTCTTGATTGCTGATGTCTTTGCAATTTGGTTTCCTGTGGCGTGTTTGTACAGATGTCACGGCTGGTATTCCCCTGCTTTTCAGTAATCACGACCATACTGGGGGGCAGGAGGACAGGACTGATTTGCTGTGAGTTTGCTGCAGGAGCTCACACCCCACTCCTGTGGCTGTGCTTCTCTTCAAGCCTGGCTGCCTAACCCCCTGCTTGGGATGGTGGCTTCTCTTCCCACCTGTCCCTCTTCAGAAGGGGCTTGTGATCCCTCAGTCTCAGCCTAGAAGAGTTGTCATTACAGCAACTATTGTTATGTGGTCACATCTTGCCTGCAGATTGAATGAGTGCCTAGGGGCACACAGAAAACACCTCAAAGGACAAGGACAATGGAGAGCCTGAATAAATGACCACCATCTCAGTGGATCCTTTGTACAGGATACATGTCCTGGATACCCCTCCTTTCCTGCAGACAATGTTCTTTCTATCCTGCTGAGCACTTGCTACTGTGTTTGTCCAGAGCTGGTGCAGTACAGCCCAGCCAAGACCCCCTCTGATCTGCACCGGAGGAGCAGCAAACAAGCAGCTCCAATGAAAGGAGCTGCAAGGACAGATTTGGGCTCTCTGCTCACCCTGCTGTGTGCTTGGTCATAGGCAATAACTTCAGTCACGCCTTGATTCCTGCTAGACTGAGCTGTGCTATCTATGTAAAACAAGTTGCTTTACAGTGAAATGATACCATGAGCTCCTCTATCGCTCCATCCTTTCTGCCCCAGGCAATACCCTCACTCTTATTTCAAGATCTTTTTCCCACATGTCTGACATGTTCAGGGGTGGAGTTGGGAGCATTTAAATCCTCTGACTTTTTGTGGGCAGCAGGACTGGAGGAGCAGTCTGCTCCAAGCCGAGCTTCCCCTCAGACTACTTGCAGTCATATCCAAATGGCAGTGGGGAAGAAAGAGAGGCTGATTGTATGCTCTCCAATTTTCTCTATTAGGAAGATCAAAAGAATTGCTGCCTTTACTGGCAAATCTCAAGGATGAATTGTGGCAGCCAGACCAGTACTGGTCTGTGTTGAACTGTAGTCACCCAGAATAAATCAGCACTAATTGCAGTCTAGGGCTGTGATTCCAGAAGGGCTGCTTAAGCACCACACAGTGACCCCCCCGACTGCCTGGTTGTTAAAGCCAGCGGCAAAACTCCCAAGGACATCAGGAGACGCAGAGCTGAGGCTACTCCCTTAAGTGCTTTGAAGCCAAATACCTTGCTGCCTCTCTGAGGAAGCAAGACTGAGGAAGTGATGTGGTCAGCATTGTGATGCCACCTTTGGCAGTGTGTAGCTGCCCCAGTATCATGTGATCCAGAGGGAAGGTGATACCTTGGCTTTCTGTCCACAGGAGAGCTGCACAAAGTTGCTCTGGTGGCCTTGGAGAAGATGGGGTGGCTGGAGGTTCAGGTTCTTGTTCTTTCCCAGATTTTCCCATGGCAAGATCTGCCACCCGCTGGGACAGGGGCTATCTCCTGGCCCCATGGTCGGCTGTGGCACCACCCAGACTGACCATTTCCACTGTGGCCGAGTAAATTGTTGTTCTTTCATTGCTCTCACCTAGGACGATTCCTCTTCTTCTGTCTCCAGAGGCAGCGGTTGATCTTATTTTATCCTGGCTTAGTCATTTTTGTCACAAGAGTGCAGAAGGATCAGCAAAATATTTCCACAATGCAAAAATATTTCTGTTATATCAAATGTTATTTTAATTTCCTTCTCACTGAAACTGTATTTGAAACTAATGCAGTTTTAAATAGAAATGAAATATGTATAGTATAAATTTCATGTTTTCCTTATAAAGGACAGGCAAGAAAAGGAATTCAAGTCAGTTTAGAAGCCCAATTAGCCTGAAGATGTGAGTGCTGGACAATTTTGAAGAACATTTCTTAGCTGCTATAAAGGGAATAACTTTTTCTTCTATAAAACAAGGCAAAGATTGGGAACGACGTTGGTGCAAAGGCACAAATGTGGTCTGCAAGAAAGCAAAGGGGATGGCCTACCTTCCTGCCACT
Organism: Mohoua ochrocephala; assembly: GCA_013398855.1. Lineage (NCBI taxonomy): Eukaryota > Metazoa > Chordata > Aves > Passeriformes > Acanthizidae > Mohoua > Mohoua ochrocephala. The sequence goes on from VZTA01007674.1 coordinate 342,608, forward strand.
TGTCCCTGGGGAAAATGCTAACAAGAACTGCAGGTATGAATGGAACTGAAATGGCTGCGGTGGGAACATGGCTCGAGCCATGGGAGGGGGTGAGGGCTGGGGAGAGCCAGCCCAAATGCTCCTTCCCCTGCACACACCAGTGTCACCAGGCTCAGGGGGAAAGACATCCCCCTGCATTAAGTTAAGGGCCCAGAAAGCTGAGCAAGCACAGGGTGAGGTGGGGTACAGCGGGGCTGAGCTGGAAGTGGGTGTTCTCTGCTGGCTGTGCTGCCTCTTCCCAGGACCTGTCTAGGACCAGGTGATGCCTCCTGCACCACAGGGGATGGCAGCACAGGGCCAAGCCTTGCCCTTGCAAGCCGAAGGCTGGACACCAGCTCCCATTTGTTCAGTTATTAAGAGAAATTAAGAGTAACCCTTGGTCGACTGCTAAACGTGGTGCTGAGAAGCTGACACCAATCACTCCTGCACTTGACCCCTTCAGGGCAATTTATAAACACTGGATAACTAATCCTCCCTGTGTGGCTGGGGGAAGGAGCAGGGATTTTTCACCGCTTCTCTCCCACCTCCGTTTTGTACAGATTCGATGTGAGATAGGATCCTGTGTCTGTTTTCTCCAGGTGGCAGTGACCAGGAGTGGGCCTGGCTGTGGCCATGTGGTGGGATGGGGCAACATGGCCAAGCAGGACACAGGTGAGGACCACAGCCTTGGCTCGGGAGAGAGATTTATAAGTAGCACACCACATTGCTCTTCTTTTTATAAACAATCGGAAATGTCTTGATGCCAGATGCTCAGCTGGTGTAAATCAGCAGAGTACCACAGATTTATACCAGCTGGAGCGCTGGCCCCCGTGCCCCAGTGGGAAGGGGATGGGGGAAAGGGAGAGAGGCTGTTTCTGCTAACCGCTCCACCGACCTTCCTTCTGGGTAAATATCTCCATATGTTAACAAATGCTAATTAAAACCAAAAGCACAAAGGAGCTCTCAGGATGTGTGTGTAACAGGAGCACCCCAGGATCCTGCACTGCTGTAATCTTTTCCCTCCCACTGGATCTCACCTTTTATTTGGTGTTGCACCTCCCTGACTGATATTTAACCTTGCTCCTAGTGCTCTTTGTTGGAGTTTTGCCATGCATACAATATTGCTCTGATGGGTGTAGGACTGGTGTCTACAGACACCTGGGGGCAAGCCCAGATGTTTCGCTGGTCAAGGGGGAAAATATGTTTTGTTGCAGCATGCCTTGCAGTCATGTAAGTAACTGTGCTCATCAATCAGGAGCTTTAGGAGAAGGGACTCTGGAAATGTCGTGTCTATTTTGGCTTCCAGGTGACTACCACATTCTCTGTGGACTGGGATAATTCAGAGCATGATCGTTTCTGGGGGACAAAGGTGCCAGGGTTAAAAAAAAAAAGAAAAAAGCGTGACTATCTGTGATACTCTAAAGATAATAATAAATAAACACAAGCTTGCCTTGAGGTGAAGTGGAATTTTCAGAAGTGAGTTTTCAAAATATCTCTTTGTACAAGGGGTAGAGTATCTCCGGGGGAGGCTGTGCATTGGAGCTGTCGCGCTGGTATTAGAGTGACATTTCCAAAGTGATGGATAGGATTTAGCGTCTGATTACTGTGCTGCCAATAATGGCAGTTCCGCTGTTGTAAGGTGTAGGGATAAATATGTTACATATTCTCAACGTGTCACGTAGCCAAAACTTTTTGGGGAAAATTCAAGTATACGTGATGAGTTTCCAGAGACACCCTAGCATTTCACAAGGGGGTCCATGCATTGATTAGCAAATCACTGGTGTGCTTTCTTTTACTCAAAAGCCTGAGGATTTATTAGGGTTTTTTAATTGTCATTGTTTGCATTCGATAGTGCTGGCTTGTGTGTTTGTATTAGAAAGAGACGCAGGAGGGTTGTAGCAATCTATGCTGGTGGTGTAACGAAGGTCCGTGTGCCCAAATATAACATATCTCTTTATTTCTCAGTGAGAGCATCTTCCCACTGTCTTTAAGTCAGTGGCAAAAATCTTCTTCGTTTCTCGTGGGTCAGAGGTGGGTACAAAGTACTATTTCCCCATCCCATCAAGTCAGCCTAGTATTTTTGCAGTATGAGACAGGCAATGTTTGCAAGAAAACAAGGGTAACTTGTAAAGCAGCAGTCTAGCATTTGGGCTGTGCATAAAATGAATGTAGTCTAGGTATCCCAAAGAATGGGAAGAGAGAAGACCCTGAATATACCTTGACTCACCCGGAAACACCCAAAAGATGATGCTCTAACTTCTGTGTGTTTTCTCACCAGTTTTCACAGCCTTTCAGTGTTGCTGAAGTATTTAGTTTGGATACATTTATGGAGATTGCCATCTATTACTCCAGGTCTAGCTAGCTTTTGTCTCAAGTGACACTTACTGTGAGCAAATTAGCACTGAAGCCAAATTTGTTTTGTTGTGATGTCTCTGCAGCAGGTACAGCTTTTGTAAACAGATGCTGCAAGAGAGGTAGGTTTTTTGCATCACTCTAGATCTCTTGAGAACTAAAGTGTTCAGGTGAATAACTGGTTGAGAGACAAAAGAAATACCGTTAACTGAGAATTATTCTCAGACTGTCTCTTCTTAGAAATTCATTATTTATAGTCTCTGTCACTTTTCTAGAAATTTTGGCTGAAAGAATACCACAGTAATTCCTTTTTTTTATGCTTAGTGGAAATCCATTTCATCCATGCCAGATGTAACTCAAGTGGCTAACAGGTACTGCACAACCAACTTTTGAATTTTTACATTCATAGGCAAGTGTCAGCTGAATTTTAAAAATACATTTTGTTTGTTTTTCATGCACTTCTTCCAACTATTTGGTAGCGATGTTTCATTTTTGAAAAGAGTATAAACCTGATCTACAGCCCTGCCAAAACCCTTCCAGGAGCTGAAAGACCCGTCAAAGATGCACACTTGCTGGAGCTTCCTTACTGTCCTGCTTGAGCAGCATAGTCCAGTTTCTTTCATCTAACCTTCATTCTGTTGCTGAAGGGCTATCGAGTCTCCTTCATCACCCGCTGCTACATATTCTGTAATAGGGGTGTTCCTTGTTAAATCTCTGTGAAATGCAATGGTCTATGAATAGTGTAACCTAACTTTTTTGGCCTGTTGGATATGGCTTCTCTCCTGTTGTCAGCTGGATGATTCATTAGCACACACATAGTACTTCCTTGGGCTGGTTAAAACCTACAAGAATTGTATTTCACTCTGCAGCATCTCACTTTGCCTTGGACACTAATTTTTCCTATCGTATTTTTTTCAGTGGCGCGTCACAGGGCTGCAGATCAGCCCTCTGTCAGGATCAGTGAAATCTGTGGGTGTATTATTCCATACCCCAACCTTACAATTTCCACCCAGACTCCAATGAATGTCAGCATCATTGTAAGGTGGATCGGGGCCTGACAGTAGGCAGGTTGCACGTTGTTTTGTTTTTTGTCCAGTTTTGTTGGCCTCATGTTCCCAGAGTTGAGGGACTGACATTGCCCATCCAGCTCAAACACGTTATTGTTTTTTGCTGTAGTTGCTTTGAAGGCCTGGAAAGAAGTTGGCAAAGAGGAAACATTCACATCACAGACACTGTCAGGCTCTACAAGTCTAAGCACCCAGGACTTAAAAAACGCACCTACAGACACAATGGAAGTGGTGCTGACATCAAACCAGTCATGGGTACTGTGCTAGCTTTGGATTGGCACTGACTGCACCACCCAGTGATCTCTGGTATGGGGGTAGGAATCGCCACCAAACTGTGTGCTTTCTGTTACTGCAAGGTGTTATGCTGGCAGGAGATAAGCAGTCTCCAAGATGCACCGTGAGCTGTGCAGCAGCAGAGTCTTTGTTAGGCCTCATGTCAGCATTGATGCTGCATCAGTGTTGAAATGCTGATGAGCTAACATATGCATTCTCTCCATGCTGTGTCTCTCCAGGTTGTGTGCAGGATCTTGTTTTGGGATCCAACCTGCTCCTAATCGTTTCAACTGCCGCAGTGCTGGCACAAGCAATGAAGAAAGGGGATTATTTGAAGCGAATAGCCTAAACCTAATCTATGGACAAAATCTTCTTACTACCTTGAGCTGTGACTGATAGAAACGGGCAGCAAATGCTGATGTAGTCTTTGTCAACAAAATTTTGGTGGACAACTGGTAATGGACTTCACCCTAGGCTTGCATCCTAAGCCAATTGCTGTGCAGATAAAAGCAGCCCTTTCAAGCTGCTCCATTGGGGTTTAAAAGCAAAACTGAGAAGGCTTCACTAGGGAACTTGATCTCTTGTAGTGTTTATTCTCACAAACCAAGAGCAGCAATTAATATCTCTTTCAGATGGTGAGAATCTCTTTCAGATGGTGAGAATAAACAGTCTTGTAGACATGCAGAGGAAATGGAAATGACACACGAATTTTAATTAACCTACTTCTCCTCGGCTTCGCTGCATAGTGCCAAAATATAGCTATATGGATCCTTCGGTTACATACCCTGGCATCTTCCTGAGCTGCTGGCTTTAGTTGAAAGCAGGTGAGTTTCACGTGTGTACCTGAATATCTGTGCGTTTCTTGTGGGCTGATTACCAGAAAGGTGCCTGAGCCCTTGGTGCTTTTGCTCCATCTGCATATACCCCGATATTTTGAAGATATCCCTATTTTTAAACACAACCATAAGATCAAGAACTCTCTTAATGATGTTATTTATTGTGATAATGTTGACCATTGCTCTGATTACAGTCTCAAGCAGTGCTTAGTCTTCCCTGGATGCTTTGTGTATGCTGATATAAAACAGTATGGCCGAAAATCTGATGTCATCTGCAGCTGCCACGCAGTAATTCAAAGGCGAAGGCATTAACCCTTTCTAGAAAAATCTCTCCCGCGAAGGGCAGATGTCTTCTTGCTCGGACAGCTTACTCAGCCTAATTATTCACATCTGTACCTACGTGCCAACCCCACTTCTCACTGAGGTAAACTGGCACTGCTCCGTGGAAGTTGGAGAAGCAGTAATTCTCACTGCTGGCAGCAGATAATTTTGACCCTTTTTCTTGGACTGTGCTTTATTTTATCAACTTCATGTCCTCCGACATCTGGTCCCATAAAAGCACTGAGCCACAGCAATGCGGTTTCTATAAATACATTTCTCCCATACGGAGATTGACAGCATTCAAGTTGCAAAGTGTTTCGGAGCCATGTGGGAGGAGGGAGGAACAAGGTGAAGGGGGAGGCAAGGTGTCTTATTTCCCCTCTCACCTCCTTCATCTCGAGCCCTGATGTCCTCCAGGATGTGTTTTTAGTGTTAATGGCGGAGGTGCTCCAAAGCGGCAGTAAATGTGGGCCCCAGATGTGCTAATTCGGTCTGGGCCAGGCAGGGGAAACGCATGTATTATCTCACTCACCAGGATGTAGCTCTGACAGCTCCAGTTTAGGCTAAATCTCTGCTCCTGTATTTCTGCCCTCATCCCCCCTCCACTGGCCCTGGCTGGGCACCCTCCCTCTGGCTCTTTGACATGGGCACAGCTGGCCCCTCGCAGCCCTGAGCTGGGGGAGCATCTGTGACTCATCCGCCCCCTGAGCACTCCAGGCAGCCTTGAGCCAGGTCTGAGCGCTGCTGCTGCACGGGGAGGAGGCCAGGGGAGCTGCAACGTGAAGCAAGAGAGCGCACTGGTATAGGCAGCCTTTGGCAGAGATGGGTCCTGCGTTTAACCTGCTTGGAAGGTTGTGTAATTCAGAGCAAAAAATTGCTACCCCTTCCCACGTAGACGGATGGCCTCATGGGTGACTAGAGGTACCAAAAATGTCACTGTTTGAAAGGTGTAGGTATATATAACATGTATCACTGTCACAGAAGATGAGGAGGTTGCCCTTTCTTTTGTTCCGCAAAACACAGCCCTTGTGATCTGCAGCATGTGCTACTGTACTATTGATTTACTGCTTGATTATAATGACATTTCATAACACAAGTGTTATTAAAGACTTGTTAATCTTCCTTAAGGATCATATTCCTCAAAATGTTTGAGCAAAATGCTTTGCGTTTATCTTTAAGTACCTATTTAAATAAACTCAAATGACTTGCTGTATCAAGGTTTTAATTACCAGTCGCTCCCCTTAGTGCAGGGCTTGTGGCTCCTTTCACGTCCTTACAGGATTTCTGAGGTTTTACCCAAGCCCTGCTGGACTTCCAGTATTTCTGTCACCCCTTCCCTTGTATGTCTCTCTCAATCCCAGTGCGGAGAGGACAAATACTTTGTGAAGTATGCCTGACTTGAAGCTAAGTGGATTTTGCTGAGGTTTGTAGGGGATGGCGGATTAACAGCCGTCCTTGTGGATTAGCACAGAAAATATTTTTCGGCATATGGGACATTGACGAATGAGTGCTGTGCGTACCAGGCACGTGGCATTAAACATCTACGTCGTGTCAGTGTCTAGAGGTGGCAAGAATCTTATAGTCCTGTTGTCCAGGGGAATTTGCCAACATCAAGAACGTCCCCGGTCCAGAGCAGACATTACACATTCAGCAGCATGGTCTATTAAACTTTTTGCGTTGCTTTATTTACCTGACGTGCCCTGGGGGACTTGTTTTTAAATGACAATGCATCTTGAGATACTTCATGAAGGTATGAAATTATTTCTGCTGTGACCATCTGTGAATGCTTACTTGCAGAAGGAGGTGTGGAACTCAGGATTTCTGCCTGTGGTGCCCTGTAACTGTGAGCAGCAGTGAGTCTTAACAGCCTTACACAAAACTCTTTAATGTGACTGGTAAGTCTCCTACAACCCAGTGCCATAAGGCACTGAGGCCTTGGCTGTGCATTTAATCTTTGCAGTTTAACTTAGTTTGAAACCTGATTTTAGCTCAAGTATAAACAGCCTTGTAAGTGATCTTTTCTGTTAAATCTAGTCCAACGTTTAGATTAAGTTTGTAATAGTACAGACGCAGGAGTGGAAGAACAAGCCGCCCAGGGGTGTAGTGGAGTCACCATCCCTGGAGAAATTTAAAAGACATGTTGATGTGGTTCTTAAAGACATGGTTTAATGGTGGACTTGGCAGTTCTGGGTTAATGGTTGGATTTGATCTTGGAAGTCTTTTCAAACCTAAATGATTCTATCATTTTACAGAGCACATATCCTTTAGCCGTGGCTTTACCGTTTTTAAGAACTGTAGAAAATTGTATGAGAAACTCTGAAAAAGGCTGAAGCCCCTTCTCTCCTTGTAATGCTTGAAATGGGCTTTCTGTCTTTCTTGAAATGTTCGCAAAGTCTTTTCATGTCAGTATCACACACTTCTTACAGAATGTTAGTAGTAAAGTTAAGAAAAAGCAGTTGGTGAAAAGCATGCAGGCATCTCTTATTTTTCCATGGCTCTCTATTTCTTATGGTGGTTAACAAGAAATTGTTTTTTCAAGGTCCTTAGGCAGTTTGTGTGTCTGTTCTCCTCTAGAGAGGCGAGAGACAGTGGAAGAAGGAAACGCTACCTCATGTCTACCAGGATGAGAGCCTGCATGGCAGCCACTGCCCTAAAAAGGCAGGCTGAGAATTCTGGGCCTGTGCAGTCTGGAGAAGAGAAGGTTTTGTGGAGACCCCATAACAACCTTCCAGTATCTGAAGGGCCCTACAGGGAAGCCAGAGAGGGACTCTTCCTTAGGAAATGTAGTGATGGGACAAGGACTAATGGGTACAAATTGAAAAAGAGGAAATTTATGTTAGAGATTAGAAAGAAATTCTTTACTGTGAAGATGGTGAGACACTGGAACAGGTTGCCCAGAGAGTTTGTGGATGCCCCAACCCTGTCAGTGTTCAAAGCCAGATTGGATAAGGCCTTAAGCATCCTGGTCTAGTGGGAGGTGTTCTTGTCCATGGCAAGGGGGTTGGGACTAGATGATCTTTAAGGTCCCTTCCAATTCCTTAGCATTCTATGAATCTATGTGCTCTACATTTACACCTTTGTGTGGGAATTTCACAAGCTGTTTTGTGGCATCTTGTCATCCTGTTTGTTTCTGCCCATAACCTGATGTGGATGGTTTTTTTAAAATTATTTTTCATTTTAGTTACAGCGGTGTGAAAATGTACGTTGATTTTTTTTTATTTTATTTTTTTTTTTCCCCCAGTCAAGGAGGGGAGGAGCTGGTTCCATTAAACCAGAACAAACCTGTCAGCTGTACATAAACAGGATTGCCCGAAACCTGGTGTTGGACTGATTTAACCTTCGGTGTAGACTTTCTCAGCTGAGTTAGGCTGGAGCAGCTTTATGAACAGAAACCCTGCACTGCCTCAGAACTGCCATAGGCGAGTTTGGTTGTGCAAAAGGTGCAGTGTGTGCCAGCAATGCCCCCTCAGTATCTTAGAGCAAAGCAGCCCAATTAAATCCGGACAACCTGTGAATGGAAGAGGCCTAGGAAGGAGAGGAGAACCACGAGGAGGGCAAGAGACTATTCATGGTGCTAAAATGAAGTGCTTTGCATTCGGCTGTAAATTGTGAAGGCAGAAGTGGCTACCAGAGAACCTGCAGGTGCAGGCAGTGGCAGCTCGCATCGCTGTGCTTTATTAGTACTCTTAACTCGCCATTCATTTAGCAGGGCAGTCAGAATAGCCACAGGGGGTTTTTACTGCTTCTGGGTAGCAGAGGTATGAACATCTGTCATATTTAAGCTAGAGAATTCCTCCTGTTGCCTTCCACTGGTGGAAACTTCCTGATGAACGAGTTCTCTCCTTTGCACACTTAACTTTCAGGGTTTGGAAATCAAACACTCTCTTTCCTCTGAGTTTCTTTCTGTCTCACAGTGGCAACGCTGAAATATTTTATTCCCCACCACAGGGTGTTTTTTGATGTTGTCGTTGATGATTGTTTTCATTTTTGGTGTTTTCTTTTATGGTTTTGAGTCAGCTGCCTTAAAAGAGGAAGGTTTGACCATCTGGTTCTGGGAACACTCAGCATCTAACAGTCGTGGCTGGTTTGCACATCATCCCAAGCCGGGTTAAAATAAACACAACCATCGTTCTTGGAAAATAAGATGCACCAGGTGTTAAACAACCTCTGTGAGCTCCAGGAAGAGAGGATGAAATTTATGCAGTACTTGAGAGAGATCTAGGGATTAACAGAGGGGTGTTATAAAATGAAATTCTAGTTTCCTTTGTGTCTGGTGCCCTATTTTGAAAGGGAAAGGGTGAAAGAAATAAAACTCAGTTAAGAACCCAAGAGATAACAGTAACCCTGAAAACTGTGGGCTCCTCATCAGAGGAGCTTGCTTTCTTTTTTTTTAACATAACTTTTTTCCCCAATACATTGACTCTCTAGGTGTGGTATACAAATCACTCTTCTGACAAGGAGTGAGGACGTTCTCAGAGCTGGCCATGGATTTCCATACACAAGAACGTGTAATTAGAGAGAGCCATCAGAAAGACCTGTACAGCCCCTTTCTGCGGGGGCGCAAGGGCAGGAATGCTGTGCTTTCAGCCGGCATTGTTCCCCTCACCATTCAGCTGGAGTGGTAGACTGTTAAAATTTCCCCCAGTCCCCAGCCTGCTGGTGCTGCTCATTCCTGCTCTGTCAGGGGATGTAATTTTGTTTCTGCTTTTTTTTTAATCTTTATTTTTTAAGGTCAATATATCTTCCAGAGTCTCCTGCCAACCTGCGGGCTCACGTACTTCATATTTTTTTTCTTTCTTCCTTTCTCTCTTTCTTTCTTTCACAAACATTAACCCTTCTTTTTACCCTCTCTCTTTCCTTCCAACTAGCCCTTACCCTGCTTGTATGAGCAGCTGACAAAGAGAATAAGTAATTTCTTAGCCTTTCAGTGTTGAACTGCTTCTGTTTTTGTGAGTGGCCTTTGCACCTGTTGTGATAAGCAGAGCTCCCTTCACAGCAGCACTGAAAGGGTGGCAATCTCTCC
>VZTA01007674.1:352509-399703 GCA_013398855.1 Mohoua ochrocephala
CCCCTTTAAACTTACTCTTTCTTTTTGTGAATACCAATAATTAAGGAAAGCGCTTGAGTCTGCACTGGATTCTTTAGCCTGACAAAACCTAGTATTTATATAGATTAAAATGAACAGGGAATGAACCAGGGCACATTTCTCATCAGCTTGGTGAGAACCGTCTGGAGCAGGCTTATTGTATGAACAAAACAGGATGACCAGTTCACTTAACTAAATTCGGCTTTACCCCACCCAGCCTTGTCTGTCCTGTTTATACCTCCAAACCTCCTTGTGTGAACTTGCCCCATCGTGTGCGACAAAGCATACAAAACAATGTGTGCCACTGAGAAAAAAACATAAATCTCTGCTACCTACCATTTTTAAAAAAATGTGCTTTTCGGTGTGCTTTTTGATATGTCCCTTCTTGCTTTAATTTGTGAAATACTTGTAGCTGTGCAGCTTTATTTGCTGCAGTTCGGTCTCCTGGGGGCTTCACTCACATGCTTTGGGCCTCCCCCTCTGCCTGTGGCTGGTGTGCCAGCTCCAAGCCGGGGGGACCCTTGGCACTTGAGGAAGGGTGACAAATATCTTCACTGACCAACCCTGAGCACAGGTCTCAGAAAAGGGCACTGTGGACCAAAAAAAGAGAGTGGAAAGGCTACCCAGCTGCTCACACAATACAAGAGAAGGCCTTGGCTGCTGTTCAAAGCTGTTCTGAGTGAGTGTTTCAATTTAATTCTAAATTAAAAGCAGCCAGTGTTGTATAGCACAGGGAAAAGATTATGTATTAATGCTTTTTCCCCCTGACATAATCCTAATGATCGCACTAAAATAAATAAAAGTTAAGCCTTCTTCCTCTCTTTCCCCCGTTGCTATATTATGCTGTGGCGAGCAGCCAGGTTTTCGTAGGTGAAAAGAAGACGAGAGAGATCCCCAAACTGCCAGACTGAGAGGGGAATTGTGCACCACCAAGCTTCACTTCGCCCTCTTCCCTCCTCCTTTGCCATTGACACACTTTGCTTCAGGCTCCCGTTGAACAATGAGCAAGAGAAGAAGCCCTTTAGCAAAAAGTCTGAGAAAAATTGTGGTCGCCAAGAGAAGAAAGCAGAGGGTGGTGAGGTGGTGACTTACTAATGTGTGCATGGGGAGATGAGTCCGACGGCTCCTCCAGGAACCCTGGCGTTCATTCCTGTGGGAGCAGGGGAGTGGTGCTGTGCTGTGCTCTTGTTGGAAAACGCCTGTCTTCTTGAGAGCCAGTGGTGATAAGTGATACTTCTTGGGATGCTCTGTGGTCACATTTCAGTGGGCTGAGGGGATCCGTTCCCTTTGGTGGCAGCAAAATGAGATTGGAACACAGCAGGCTGCAGCAGGCAGCCCTCGCCGTGCTCTGCTGGAGGGGGTTATGGGGTGTGCCATATCAGCTCTCCGTCAGCCCACATGGTACCTGAAGAGCAGTGAACACACCCATGCAGGGCCAATCCATGCTCCAGGTGCAGCGTCATTTAGGACATGGGTGGTGGTTTAAAAATACAGCTGGGAGTTAAACCCCGAATAAGTCATTCCCTCTTCCTCCTGCCTCCTTCCAGTGAGAGAGGGACAAAGGCAGACTATGGTTTGAGGTAACAATTAACTGAAAGCAAACAGCAATGGAATAAGAAACGCGCAGCAACAGCAGCAATATCAGCAACAGAAGTACACAAAAAGAGAAGGTGGTTTACACATAAAAGGTGTTCAGCTCGGTCCTGCGTGGCCGCCAAAACAAAAACAAGATGGCAGATGATCCTGCTGCTTGGCAGCAACACGCTCAGGTTATTCCTGACACAAAGACAAGATGCCTGATAGAGTGAAAGAAGCACTTGGACAATACTCTTGGGCATATAGTGTGACTCTTGGGGATGGTGCTGTGTAGGGGCGGGAGTTCGGCTCGATGATCCTTGTGGTTCCCTTCCAACTCAGCTTATTCTGTGATTCTGTGAAGACAGCAGGTGCCCTCTGTCACTGGTATTCCCTGTCCCCAAGTCTGAGACAACAAAAACAACGACAGACAACCCCACAAAAACTAGATCGTCCAGATACAAGTGTTGCGGTTTAGCACTTGCTGAGTGTTTGACTGTGCTTCCGTGGTGCGTGCCTGCAGTATCCCAAATTCCCGTGACGCCCACCCAACAGGCCACGTCCCTCTCCTGATGGCCAGCTAGGAATAGCTCAGCATGGGGAGGTCCCCACTGAGAGGGCTGAGTGCTTGCTGGCATGTGGTGGATGAGGGACGCTCCTCTCTGCTTGGGCAACCCCAGTGGTGCTTCCGGTGGGGGCTCCTCAGCTGCTACGAAGCTGGAACATCAGACATCAATGTGCAGGTTAAGAGGACCTGAGCCAGCAGGGAAATGGGAAAGATTACAGTTAAAGTGGTGCTTGGGTTGTGTCCTTCCTGCTCCTCTTGCAGAGCTGTAAATAGGGAGAGGAATTTAACTTCGGTGACTATTTCACAAATTTCTGTTTTCTTGCCTCTTCCCCCTTTCCTGATTTGATGTGTCAGGGCTCAATGTCGTGTCCCTGTCCATCTGTGCCTGCCCTGTCCTTTACTTAGGAGATCTGATTGAATTATTTGAGTTGACAAATGCTTTGTTCAAATAGTAGCTGTGGTGGAAATGCCTCTGGAAATGAAGCGCTCCACACATTCCCTCTGCCAGCTCCACACTCCCCTGGGCACCCAGCCCTTGTCCCACACTGCGGCTCCATATAGGTCCCACTCTGCATGTCTGAGCACCTCCTCTCTGCCACCTCGCAGCTCCACTGGCAGTGTCCTTCTGGAATAACTGGAATATACAGAAGTATGAAACATGCTGGGAAATTACATAGTAAGGTTATAGCAAGAACAGGAAACTCTATTTCCTAGCTCCCGATATTACCCTGTAAATAACAAACTTTCACTCATTTAAACATGTGTCAATGGTGATCTTCACGAATTGCTCATGCATTTGCTGCCTGTGGCTCAAGGAGAAATACATACTAGTTGCTGACCATGGAGACACCAGGTCAGAAGCATATTATTTGGGAGAACCTTCCTGCCAGGCCAAATGCAGGGCAAATCCTGCAAAGAAAACCATGTGCACAGACATGCTTGCCTGAATGTGTGGGAAAGGGGTGTCCAACTGTGCAGCTCTCTTTGGATCATCCAGACCTTAAAATAGAAACTTTATCCTAGAAAACTTAATGAGGATTCATAAAACCTGGGTATATATTTAGAAAACCTAGTGAACTTGCCTTGAGCTTGAAACAAGGAAATAACATATAAACCCCAGAATATTTCTGCAGCTTGTTCTAGAATGAGAAAGCGAGGGCCAAAATGATACAAAAGAGGAAAAGTGCTTGTGTTGCAGATGAGGCTCTTCTTGGCAGGTCTGAGGACTGGTGGTTCTGCTTTCTGTCACGCAGGACTCTCTGTGATGTGCATTTGATTAAAGTTCAGCGAGCGTTTACACGCAGAGTCCTACGAGCACATTTCTGGGGCCGCTGAGCCTTGATCAGTGTCAAGTGAAATACGCTGCAGAATCAGGGTAACCAGGATCCTGAATTCCTGGGGAAGCTTCTAAAGGGGCCTGCCCGCAGTGGCACAGTGAAGCACGAGAAGGTGACCGCTTTGGTTGAGAATGGAGAGATGACAGATGCTAATTCTGACAACAAAGACATGGACACATGCAAACAGATTTAGTTTGGGGGAGGGATGGGAAGGAGAGAATAAATTCCATCCCTTCCTTCCTGCCCACCTTATCTTTAATTTAAGGCTGATGGATTGATTACCATTTGTTATGATAAGTCCATATGCGTACAGATCCAACGTAGGATTAGGTTCCTCCTCCTTTGTTATTTGAAGTCAATTGCAGTTCATTAAATCTCCCTCATCAGTTCCACCACCTGCTCCTCTTCCTTCCCTGACCCGAAGTCACATGCCCATTTACCCTCTTCCCTTTGTTTTCTGTTTGTTTCTCTTTTAATTACATCTCTTGATCTTTTCCCCATCAATTATTTTGAGGAGAGAATTGGTCAGGAAACATCAATGCAAATGAAATTGTGGTTAAGAATAGAAACAAAGATGTTCAAGGGAGCTTTGGTTTTCATTTTCTAAACAGCTCTGGACTTGTGCTTGAGATCCTGACATACCCTTTTCCCAGGGCATGAAGCAGGGTGTCTGCAGCACAGGAACAGGGTCTGTCCTTCCTTACTCACCCCTGCCTGTGTTCTGTGAAGGTTTTAACAGTCTTGTTCAGGGCTTCGTGGAAGTTTTCGGCTTCTCCTGCCATCCTGAAAAATCTCACACTTGGCAATGTCAGACCACAGCGACATGCAGGTGGAAATCCCGTGACCAGCAGCAAATTAAACATAGATGAAGACCCAGTTCTTTCCTTGGCTTCATGTGCACGGCCAGGCAGCTGGACTACAGGACAGGGCTGCTTGCAGGACAGCCCTCGCCCCTGCTTGTAGCTGAGTGAAATAGCTAGATGGATTTAATCAACAGGGTTTATGATTAATAGGTATTGCAGCCTCCTCTCAGGATCCCAGCCAAGGTGAAGGCAGCGGTGGGTTGGTGCCGTGCCGAGATGGGCTCAACAACCCCGCCGCAGGTTGCGCCGCAATGGGTTAGCAGTGTGTACAGGCCCAGGGGGATGGGAGTAGCCAGCAACAGCTGAAAAATAGGAGTGGTAACACATTAAAAGCATTTGAGCACTCGTCTGACCAGGCCCCTGTACTTCTCTCCAAAGCCAGTGTTTATAAACATGCTGGTTTTTCACTCACATGAGGAGACAAGTCTTGGTCTTGCTGCATGGAGCAGCTTGCGACCTGTGGTGTTGGGAGAACTGTGCAAAAACAAAGGCAGGCAGAGGAGAAAGTGCTTTTTCTGCTGTGGGTAGACAAGCCTCAGAACAGTCTTAAACTGAGCTCTGAAGTTTAACCAGCTGTTTGGCAGGTCCAGACTCATCCCTTTATTTCTTTTCCCCTGGGTCACTAGAAATCCTCTTTCACACACCCATCTCCTTGCTTTGCAACTTTCTGTGCTGCCTGTTTGCAACAGAAAAATACACGCACATGGGTCTGGATGTTGTTTAATCCCTAAATGGAGAAATAATCACAAAAACCAGGTGGCAACTTTCAAGTCTGATGCCCCTTCTCTGGGGTCAAGAAAGAAAATAATAAAGAAATCCATATGTTCATGTTCATAGGTGCACATGGACAAGTAAACCTTGTGTCTCATTAACTGCCCACTTCCGCTTTTCCTAAGTGCCGTTCCTGCCTAGTCAAAGGGCTGTAACCCATCCATGTGCTGGGGTCACTGGAGTGTCTCGATTTGCGTGTTTTTATCATGCTTTAAAAAGGCTTTTGAAAAGTTCACCCAACATTGCAGTGCCATCAGAAGGGTTAATGCTACTTGAGGCATTTCAGATGCTGACAGGGCTTAACCTAGGCAATGCAGAGAGGGATCAGGTGACTCTTAAATGGACAAAAGTCCAGCAACTGAGTTAATTTTGGACAAGCAAAATTGTTGGCGTGCACGCTTCAGCTGAATTTTATTCAAACCTCATAAATGTGCACATAGCTGGAAAGCCAGGAAGGGGTCTGTTTTCCAGAGGCCTTGGTGTGTGTTGCCTTTCCCCCATGTGCCATGTGGCATCAGCTTGCTCCTGCCATTTCGCTGCTCTTGATTTTGTCCCTGATGGCAGCTTGGCAGAGCATGTCAGTCCAAGGGAAGCAGACGTGAAACCCAAACTTGCGCTCTATCCAGAAGGGAGGGAAGGAGAGGAGGTGCAGGTCTGACAGCCTTGTTTTCCCACACAGACCAAAATACAGAGATGGGCAAGCTGGAAGGGGAGTGGTAGACTTGGTTTTTCTAAACAGATCCTGGAAAAAACAGTTGATGGTGGAGGAAGAGAGCCCAACGATTCAAGGATGATGAATTTCAAAAGGAGCATTCCCTTTCTGGGCTTAACTAATGGGCAGGGTAATGCTCCCTTGCTGTACAGCTGGCAGGCTGGGACTGCTGCATCACATCATTTATAAGCGAATTTTTGTTCTTTTCCTTTCAGTTTGAGTCTCAAAACACATTTGTGATCGTTGCCATGACTGGAGTTCAACTTTAGGTTGGACTGGTGATGGGATTCGCCTGCGGTGTGACCCCTGCTGTGGGAACAGGACTGGTAAAGGTCTTTGTACTCCCGTCCAGACACCGAAGCTCTCCTGCAGTTTGTCTGCCAAAAAGGTTTCACCTCCTGTCACGTCTTGCAATTCAGTGATGCTCAAAGTTGCTAATCCAGTGGAGCTCCCCAAAAGCCAGGTGGGCTGTCCTTCTCCTGCCTGGGCTAGGCTGTGGTTGGGGTTAATCCCTCCCAGTCACAGATTAGGTGTAACTATGAAACATATTGGCTCTCAAACAAGGCTAATAATTTTGTAGATTTTAGTTTAAAGGGCCCGTTTGTTTTCAGAAACTTGTACTTGGTTTCCTTTTTGCCCAAAGATGGGAGAAAGGCTTTTTCAGGGGTCCGTGAAGTAGTAAAGTAAGGGTGTGCGCATAAAATGACCAGAGAGTCTTGCTGGCTGAGTTCAGAGCCTTCCTGCATTCCCTGCTGTGGGAAAACCAGAAAAATACCTTCATTCAGCTGCCGAGGCATTGCAAAGTGCCAGGTTTTGTTGAAGGTTGTGCTTTACCTGGGATTCACAGTGGCCCAGATGCCCTCTCTTTTTGCCTGTGCTTTGGTTATGGCTGCAATATTTTATTTATGTCTCTCTTAAATGAATCCAAGCCTTCAAATCCCCAAATCCACCGGTGCCTTTTTCCTCCCGCCTGACTGTTTTTGCTATTCTGGATGAGTAGCAATGCGTTGCACCAGGTGCCACGATGACAATGCAGCTGGGACAAGCCTGCCTGTAGGCTGAAGATCTGAATCCAAACTTGAAAAGCTGGTTTTACGGTGAAGTGAGGTCTTCGGCTCCCAGTCTAGCTTTGGGTCAGATTTGTTTCTTGCTGGAGCCAAGCAAAACGTCCCCGTGAACATGTAAATGTGTCAGTGGGGAGCAGGACATTCCCAGCCTGTAAGATACTGGCGCATGAGCATTTTACATATGTATCAGTTTGAAGGAAGCATGTGACTAGGACATATTTTGCAGGTAATATAAAGAAAAAACCATTTGGGCAATCCCCCTCATGCCTGAAATACACCACATTTTATAGTGAGTCATGAATACTTGAAAAAAAATCCCCCCTTCTAACTCCTAATCAGTCTCAAGAAACCACACTGAGATATAGGCTGGCAAAAAAGCAGTATGTCTTTCAGTCTCTGACAAAACATAAACTCTTACTTCTTTCCATCCCTGGCCAAGCATAACTGCCACAACGGTGTTCTTGTAGTTTCTTTAAATCCTATGTGAAGGTTTCAATGCACGAAATAAATGTGAAGGAGTTTTAAGGGCCTTTTTTTCCCCCCCATTATTAATTCCATCAAAATCCTAGAAGAGGAACACAGAAGGGGAAAAAAAAATTATTTTTGTAGCAGTAGGAACCCAGCCTTGACTGCTTTGGGTACATGAGTAGAGGCACTGAATATAATGAGGTTATTCATGTGCATAAAGGTTGTCGGATCAGACCCTATCTTTGTAAAATATTTAATTACATACCATCAGAATCATGTCAGCTATGAAAAAGCAATAAAAATACTAAAGTGTGTCAGTGAGCAGTAGTAGTAACTGTAGTGCTATAAATGCATTAAGCTTTTAGGCATAGCTCTCGTACACTGAAGACAGCAAGTCAATGCTGGTTAATAATTTGCAAACAATACATCAGCATCATAGTGCATGTTCAAGCAAATTATTATGCCTGTTTTGCCAATTAGTACTCAAATGATGCTGTGTGACACCTTATTCCATGCTTTGGACGGGGAAGCGAAGCCACAGGCCCCTCATCTGCTACTCGTCTCTCCGGTCGATGCTCGGGCGTTGTCTTCCTTGCTACGAGGGCGAAGGTTTTATTGCTTTACTTTGATTGATGGGCAAGAGGC
The DNA here is from genome assembly GCA_013398855.1 of Mohoua ochrocephala. Classification (NCBI taxonomy): domain Eukaryota; kingdom Metazoa; phylum Chordata; class Aves; order Passeriformes; family Acanthizidae; genus Mohoua; species Mohoua ochrocephala. The sequence goes on from VZTA01007674.1 coordinate 360,534, forward strand.
AAAACGACCCCGATGCTGAAAACAGGAGCAAGGCAATGCACTTCAGTTTGGCCGTGAAGTCACACGCGTGACGAAGGAAAAGCACATTGTCTGTAATGCTTTCCCCTGGGAACAGTTGGCGAGAGGGTACAACCGGAGCTCTTCCCAGCCACAGACTGGGAAGACGTGAGCTGTGGAGCGACGTCAGGTTTTGTGCTGGCAGGCAAAGGCGAAAGCAAGAGTCAAGACGAGAGCAAGCAGGGCATCCTCATCCCACACACTCCGGGGGAGTAATCGCAGCTCTCCGAGGGGTTGTACCGGTGTTTGGTGCAGCACTTTCCAGAGTTGCATCAGCCTGTACCTGCTTTGTTTGCGTTGTCGGTGGAGACCGGAGTATTAATAACCGGTTCCATGGGGAGGGTCACGCAACCCACAGTGGAAAGCAGAAACCGAGATGGGAAATACCCAGAACATCTTGGAGCAAATGTAAAGCATGGGGAGAGAGCGTGACAACAAGTGCAACTCCTTGCCCATCTGTAGCTGGCTTTGGCTGTGTGGGTGGGGTGAAGTGGGTGTGGAGCAGGTTGTGATTTTACTTGAGGTCTGTAAATACGGAGTGAGTAGGAACAGGTAGCTAGAATAGCACTTCCTGTCTCTGAGTCAGCGATGCTGCACGCAGGAGAAGCTGGCACTCAGAGGTCATGACTGAGTTACATTTCCATAGCAGGTTTATTTTGTGCTGCTCTTCTGCATAACCCGTGTTTTCACTCTGTGCAATTGGTCAAAAGCAAAATACGATTTTCTATGCGTGTGTGCACAAACATGTTGCGCTGCAAGTTCCTTATTTGAATCTTTGTTCAGCACACCATGCTGGCCTTCAATTGCTTTCCTGCTCTTTTTTTTTTTCCATTTTATTATTACTTCTTGTTCCCTTTTTCTCCCCCTTCAGCCGAGTGACTGTAATCTGTACCAAGTACATGCTGTAAATAACATAGATTATATTTGGTGGACAGCAGGGTGCAGGACTCAAGAGGCATTTCAAGAACCAGCAAAAGTGCCACGGTCGGCTTAGTAGCTTTTAGGTTGGATCAACTCCTCCTTCTTGCCGTCCCTTCCCCCATGATTTTCTGATGGCTGCTTCTAAATGGATTTTTATCAGGGGGGAAAAGCAAAGTGGATGACAGCAGATGTGTTCCCTTAACAGGGTCTTTCCCTGAATGGCTCTGCTAATCATTATGTTTTGCTCCATAGGACTTTTTATTCATTTAACAGGTTTATTTCCAGATTACATATTTGTTTTTGTACTGTTTCCTCATAAATACAGGCACTGCAGAAAAAGCTGGCCCCACCATATTTCATGCAGTATTTGTTTATAGTAAGTGGGCCTCACTGAACCTGCATATACAATAAATACCCTTTCAGGATTCCTAGGCAGGAGTGGAGGGAACAGATGGTAAAACAGACCCAGGATTCCCGTTTACAAGGGGATCTTCAAATAACACAGGAGGAATGATAGCCATTAAAAAGCCTGCCTTCCAGTGCCTTAATTTTTGGCCAGAAAAATTGGAAACATTAGCTGCTTTTTATCACTGGGGTTTTTTGGGGGGTTTTAGTCAGTTTTTTTACATTCAATAACAGGCTTTCAAGGATTTGAAGTAAACCAAGGTGCAGGCACCTCCTTTGTCAAGGTCATCTGTTTGATCCATCTTTTCTGTCACCCTTCTTCATAGCAAGTCAGACTTAAAAGCTAACTAGACAAGACTCAAAACCATGTCTCAGACCCATGGTCTCTGAGAGGTGCTGGAAATATGAATCATGGTCCAGGGGGAAACATTGCAAACAGCTGCTAAACCTCATACCCCGGTGGCAGAACTGTGCCTCACGGATACCGGAGGACTGGGAGAAACACTTTGTGCTGGGGATCTCTCTCATTCACTCTTTGGTGAGGGAGAGTAATTTTAATTTTTTTTTTTTTTTTTTTTTTTTTTTTTTTTTGCTTTTAAGGATCAAGAGTGAGAACAAGAGAAGGCTGTTCACGTGTTGTTTCTCTGTGCTGTGAAAAGTTTGCATCTGAGTGTAGCCAGGGGAGAAAAAAGTACAAGAAAGCTGCAAGTTGTGGTATTTCTACAGTACAGGACTCTTAATTATCCTAGGGCTTAAAGTCTGCCTGGTTATTTGGCAGTGCCTCTGCTCATACCTGCTAAGACACATAATCTGCCTGCTTGGCTCAGTGCTCCTCCCAGGTGAGTTTTGACCTCCTCTCTTTGCAGAGAAGGTGCCTCAGTAGTGGAGGCTCTGCACGCTTGTTTTGAGGAACTGCCAGGACACCCCACAGATCTCCCCATCCAGGGCCCCCTGCTTCCCACCACCTCTTGGTCAGGGAAAGGGAGTGGCCAGTGTAGATACACGTGCTTGGCCTGGTTGAACAGCTGTAGGAGATACCAGCCCCATGTCCTGCTCTCCACTCAAACCCACTGCTTGTGCAGAATCTTCATGCACTGCCTTCAGCTGTGAGCAGAGCAAGGAGTGCTGCATTGGGAAAGGTGTTTGCAGTCTGCAATCGGTGGGTTTTTTTTAAAAAAACACAGCCTTGAAAAAGCCAACAGAGCTGAAGTTAGGTGGTTGGGTATCAGATTAGTGCAGTGCATTATCAACTAATTAGGGTATTTCCAGTAACAAAGGATGGGATGGCACCCATGAGCCTGGAGACCCATCAGCTGCTTGGACGCCACTGGCTGCCATGCAGGCTTCCATTCTGGTGGTCAGGGTGTCCTAAAAGTCACGGGCAAAATTAAGTTGAGGGTGTTGGAAGAGACTGCCATGGCTGGAAGAGGAACTAGCTCCCATGTGCACAAGAGCACTGGCATGAACACTGATGAAAGCCACCGGTGCAGGCAGTGAAGGAAACCTTGGGTTCATATGTCAAATCTGGGCTGGCATGGCTTGGGCGAGAGGCTTGGGCTGAGCCTGGAGTCAAGTCACACATTGCTATGGTGGCTGTAATCATTATGTTGTTACGTGGAAAATTGTAGCTTAAGGACTAGGACCTACTCAAGAACTATTTTGGAGGCTGAGGCAGAAGATGACCATGAGGGCCGCAGTACCCTGTGAGCCGAGTGCAGCTCAGCAGCATGGAAGCCACCAACAAGCACCCCCTGCAACACAGGCAGGCCTTGGGGTGTGTTCTCCTATTGTACACCTTGTCTGTGGGTCCTGTGATCCTCCTCCTCTCAGTAACTGAGCTTCTGCATACCCACTGATGTCAGGATCCCTCCTCTGATAGGTAGAAGTCTATTTCTTCCTCAAATTGCATCAGCCAAATGCTTCGCAGCCAGGTGTTTTCCCTCAGAATCTCAAATCCTGTTCCAGCTAAATGTAGCCATCAGCCTCTTTCTTAGCTGTTGCCTCTTTTTTTTTTAAAGTTTTGGTTGGAGGGAGGAGGTGGGAGAGGTGAAAGTGAACTCTCCATACTAGGCTATTAAATCTCTGGATTCTGACTAGCCTGTTTGTAGGTGTGGTCTTGGGTCTTTACCAAAGCGCAGAAATTTTGCTGATTTGGTGCTTGCTGGGACATAATACATGCTGCTTTGGAAGGACAGAGTGCTATGCAAGGAAAAATCGAGGTAAGAAGCTGTGATGCATGACTGGAGTTACCCTGAGGCAATAAGAGCAGGGCTACCAGAGGCAACACTGAAAGTGAGCAGGAGAGCACAGCAGAGCAGGGTCTGGGGATGTGGAATTCACTCACCCTGCTAGCCTGTGCCTTGGCAGCATCCTGGGAAACACGGATTCACGGAGCCCTCCGTGTTTCCACACGCTGTCAGCAGAGCACTTGCTGTTTTGTTTCCAAATGGCTTAAACGAAAGTCCCTTCATAAGGGCAGAAAATGCTCCAAGGGCAGAGACTGCAGCTTTCCTTAGTCATTGCCTTTATGTTCTGCTGGCAAAGGTGCTAATTCTGAAGTGGGAAATAATGGGCCTACCAGGGTAGGAGTGGGAAGAAAACCAAGGAGTAAATTGAGATATGTCCTTATGCCTAAACAAATGTGATGCCTCTCCTCCCCCCCTTCCCCCCTTCCCCGCCTCCCAGCAATATTCAAGCTCAATTTGCAGCAAGCGTGCATTCTGTACAGCCAGACAATGCCAAGTTTTATCATCCCCTGCCTCCTGCCTGGGAGGCAGCGGTTGGCTGGGTGAATCCTGCAAGATTGCACAGGATGGCAGTGAGCACTGAATTCCACTCCGTAGGTCCCGGTCTGGGAAATGCACCTAAATGCACGCAAATATTGTTATATCAGCTGAGCTCTCCCAGCACAAAACGGTGTGATTTACACTTCCCGGATCATTGGAATTTATTGCAGGGAGGTGACAGCCTGCTCTGAGCTGCTGTGGTTGCAGTTCCCATCAGTGGGGTTTATAAAGGTGGTTACAGTGGCAAGTGAAGTGGGCAAGGTATGAATAGATTCATGAAGGTCTCTACAGAATAAGGAAAGGTTTTTGCAGCCTGCTGTTACCTGATCTAGCCAATTTGACATGGCCCCTCATCACGGCAGATCTGAGCAATGCTCAGCATTTGAAAATAGAAATAACAACAAACCTCTTCCTTTTCTTCCTGCTCAGTTCACAGGAAAAATATTTTGACTGGTTTGAAGGCTGGGATTTTTAGGGGTTTTTTCCATGTCTGTTTAGATAAGTGAATGAATGAGAGAGTGTGTGTGTGAGAGTGTGTGTGTGTATGAGAGAGAAGAACAGAAGTTGCTGAAAATTGATTTGAAGAAATTAGTTTTGCTTTTGCTTCATCCGAGGCTGAATTCTATTATTAATTTCACAAATTTAGCATGAAATTTTTGCGCTGGCTTCAATGAAACATGTACATTCAACCCAGAAGTCCAAGGCTGTAGCCACTACTTTTAATGAAAACAATAAGTTTTTTTAATGTAAAAAATCTTGCATTGGAAATTCAAGACAAGCTGCTCAAGTTGCCAGGCCTGCGCCTCACTGGCCACCAGCTGAAGTGACCGTGTGCTCCAGTTGGATTTGATACATGGGCTCCACCTGCAGCAGGCTGCCCTCATGCCAAACCCTTCTGGATGGTCCGTGGTTGGTGAAAACAGAGGCTTGGAGACTTTGCATCACGAGGAGCGGTGCGCGCTGGCTGTTGCCATGAAGTCTGGTTATTCTGAAGACTTCAAGCCATATATATGAAGCAAGTTAGTACTAAATTGACTGCTGTACCTTTCATTAGATCTATTATCCACCTAGAGGCTATTTTCACTTTGAAGTGGCATTTGCTCCATAACAAGTAATGTCTCAAAATGCTGTTAATTAAAGTTTCATCTGTTTAGAGAATTTTCTTTTTCTTCCTCCCCCTCTCCTCTTTTCTTTTCTTTTCAGAAGCTAGTAATTAGTCCAATAATGTGGAGACATTGTTACTGTAGCTCATTAAATTTGGCAATGCTCACTTGGACCTTTGAGTGCTGGTGATGTCAAGTTGACCTGAAATGCAAGGATTCCATCTGTCAGGAATTACTGATGAATTGGCAATTAAATACAAATATATATATATATATATATATGTATTTAGCTTATTACTTGTGCTGGATTGACAGTCCTGCAAGCTCTATCATTTTAAGTTCATCGACAGACTAATAAAGCTTCCCCTGGGCTCCCTTCCTCATGTGGAGGGACCAGCGGCAGAGATGAGAGGAGAATCAGATCCTGGAGGGATTTAATTTTTGTTCTATCTGTAGACTACACTGATGAGAGTGTCAGTCTGGGCTGAGGTGAAGTGAATATCTGGGCTAACAGAGACAACTGATGCCATGTGGATAACCAAACAGCCCTATGATTATGCTGGTTCTCAGCTGTTATTGCCTCTTGTTGAAACGGTGGCCAAGAAATGGATCTCTCTCTGTTTCCAAGCAGCATCCAGTCATGGACAGGGGGATTTCTGTAAATTTATTCACCACGGCTTAAGATTGTATTCTTTTCCAGCAGAAACGGGAGAGAAGTAGCTATCCCTTATGTTTGCTGGGAAGTGGCATTCAGGAGGTAGAGGAGGTGAGGAACATAGGTTCTCTCTGTCCTGGATTATGCTACCAGAGTAACACTGTCATTCAGTGGTGATCACAGAATCATTTACATTGGAAAAGACCTCTGAGGTCATCAAGACCAAACTTTGATCTAGTTTGCCTTGCCAACTAGACCATGGCACTAAGTGCCAGTTGTTTCTTGAACACCTCCAGGGGTGGTGACTCCACCACCTCCCAGGGCACTCCATTCCAATGTTTAGCAACCCTTTCCATGAAGAAATTCCTCCTGATGTCCAGCCTGAACCTGCCCTGGCACAGCATGAGGCCATGTCCTCTTGTCCTGTCGCTGGTTGCCTGGGAGAAAAGACTGACCCCCACCTGGCTTCACCCTCCTTTCAGGCAAGGTTCCCCCCTGAGCCTCCTTTTCTCCAGGCTAAACAACCCCAGCTCCCTCAGCCATTTCTCATCAGACTTGTGCTCCTGGCCCTTCACCAGCTCCATTTCCATCCTCTGGACATGCTCCAGCACCTCAGTGGCTTTCTTGGAGTGGCCCAAAACTGAGCACAGGATTTGAGGTGAGGCCTCACCAGTGCCGAGTACAGGGGGACAATCACTGCCCTGGTCCTTCTGGCCTCACTGTTTTTGATACACAGCCTTCACGTAGGCTGTTGAGATGTGTCATCCCACTGATGGTTGGGTGAGTTGCTACTGCAGCAGGGAAGAGAGAAACTTTAGTACGTGTTGACTCCCACAGGCATCAGGTGGATTTGGGATCTCACTATCAGTCCCCCCGCCTGCATCTTCGGCAAGCGCCAGGCCTCAGTGCTGTGCAGCATGAACCCTACATATTGGCAGGTATTGGCCTGAGGGCAAGGCCACCTGATGGCTCAAAATCAAAAGGTTCAGCCTGTACCGATAGCTTACATTCTAGCATCACTCGTAATTTGTTATGGCTAGAAGGCTCTGAGGAAAACAAAACAAAAAAACCCAAAACTGTGAAGGGAGAAAAAAATAACGGAGAGCCCAGCTCCAAGGCTGTCCAAGCTGCTCCTGAGACAGCTGGGAATACAAAGGCACCAGAGTGTAGGCTCTCTCCAAAGAGTCCTCTCCTCAGATGATGTCCTCTTGCCACGTCTTTTGCAGACGTGGTCATTTTATCCACCAGCCAAATGGAGTCCTCCTGCCCCAGAGAGAGATATCTCTGGATAGGCCATGCCTTAAATACAGAGTTGCAAGGTTTGCCAAAAGCAGTCTTTAAATCTTGTGTCTTCAGGATGGCTGTTTCATCAAAGCCCAGCTGAGTATCTGGGACTAGATCCACCCTTAGAAGCAGGAATTACTGGATCCATGCATAGGGAGGCACAACAGAGCAGATGAAATGGCTAAATATTTAATAATAAAGATTGTTCACACATTTCCCGCTTAATGTTACTGGCCAAGGAAAGCTGGATGTTTCACATCAGGTTAGCAGGATATTGCAATATTTTGGCTGCTTATCTGAAGTGGAATGAATGGAACTGCCAAAGCTTTTGAAGTTCACTCATGAGATAATATTTTATTAATTTTCTGAGCTGAGGGCACTTTAGCATCTCCTGTGAGTCTTCTGAATATAAAATGCATGAAGCTCTATAGGCAGGACTCTTTCAACATTCGCTCATTCAGTGTTTAAAAGCGCCCGCTTCCCATAAATTGAGAGCAGTCTCCTTGGTTTTCCGAGAGTTATCTTCTCTCCAATAAATTAGAAAGTATATCAATTTCCTACTTATGCCCTTTGAATTCAAAGCAGGGGCTACTTAAGTGCAAGAGAAGATGCAGTCTGTGTTTGCCTTGTTAGTCTGTCTGCTCCACAGAAAACGCAGTTTAAGTCAGAATGAGCCACTGTGCTTCAACTCCAGCTGCGAAAATAATTTTATTTCATGAAAGCACCCAGTCTTTTAGTCCTGCTCTGAGCTACTCTGGCCTTCAGCTAGAGTCCAGCCTGCAGAGCGGAGCAGAGGAGGGAGGTGTAAGACCTGGCCGCTGCTGCGTGTGGCACCGGCAGGACCAGCCAGCCCGGTCACACCCCAGCTCCAATGCCTGCTGAGCTGAGACTCGGCTCCTCCAGCTCAGACCCCGCAGCAAGACATCTGCCCACCGAGTTCGTCGCCCGGGGGAGGGAGACAGGTACCTGTGGGACAGTTTTGATCTTTGGATGCATCCGTTCAACACTGAAAAGCGCTAACTTGTATGGTGGAGATGTTGAGCTCTCATCAGCCGTGGTTTCCTACCCCCAGCCACAGCTGGGTGAAAGCAGGGGAATTCAAGAGAGCGCGTGCCAGCCAGAAAAGTGCTTGCTGTGTTAGACTCAGAAAATCCTCTCAAGTGTGCAGGGCTAGGCAGAGCTGCCAGCATGGACTTCTGCATCAAAAAGGACAGACAGTTCCTAGATCTAGTGTCTGGTGCTTTATAAATAGGTTTAGATGACAGGGGAAAGTAAAGAGAGTACCAAAAAAGAAATAAAATGACAGCCTTTGTCCAAAAATATGCTAGCTACATTGTTTCTTTTCCCTAAAAAAGAAAAAAAAAAAAAGGTTGCTTTTTCTGCATTAAGCTTGTCATAACTGGATGATTATAGTAACACCATGAGAAGAGCCAGCCAGGATGTGACACTTTAGTTTTCAAAATAGCTCTTCCTAAAATAAACTCTTTCCTCACAGACTGCTACTGTGATAGTTATGGGAAAATGTGAACAGACCACTCGTTCTCCCATCTTTCCTTGGAGATTGAGGAACTTTCCATCAGTTTATGTGCTCTAAAATCCTGTCCCTCAGATGGGGAGGCCAAAACCACAGGAAAATGGGGGGAGTGTAATTTAATATGTTTCACCAATTTGCCTTAATGGCATTTTGGAAGCCTCCAGGTTTAATTAGATTTACTCTGTGCCCACAGAGGATAAACAGATATATCTGCCATTTCCATCAAGAGCGTGCTATTTGCAGGGATTTGGTAACGCGAAGCAGGGCTGAGTGCACCCTGTTGCAGTAAGGCAGCACCGTGGCCTTGAGCACTCGCATCCTGACACATGGAACCAGATGGCTTGAGCTGTGGTCATCTGTCCTCTTTGAGTGCCACAGAGGCTGCACTGTCCACCTGCACCACCCTGTGCAGCCCGTCCTTTCTCCCACGCAGAGCTTTTCCCCCTCTTGGCTCAGCGTGCCGACTCCTGAAATGCACATCAGACAGAATCAGCTGGGCTGGTAAAAACCTCCCCCTGGAAAGGAATCCTAGCCTTTTTGGTCAGCATGGCTGGACCAGAAGGAAGCTACAGCCCCATGGCTTCAGATGTATGAGGCTTGTGCTGACTTTCCATGCATTCCATAAGGGGAACACCGGTCAAAGGACTGATGTGCTGGGCCATGCGCACGTGACGCCTCACGCAGTGCGGCTGGTATGGCTGAAACATTTATTTCCTTAAGTTTTTTGTAAATTTGCAGATGGTTCCCCTCATCTTGGCAGTAAAGGGGAAGCAGCAATAGCTGAGTTCCCACACACACTGCATGGGAGCTTGGCTTGAGCAAGGAGAAAGATGTGAGTCCCCATGTGGTGGGGACATTCCAGTTCAGATCAGAAAAACATGCCTTCTGCTCCATTGTTTTCCAGTACTGTGAGCTCTCCGAAAGAAACCAGCAAAGAGCGGGGTCTGGTCAGATTCTACCAATGTTTACTTCTTCTTCAACTAATGAAGTTTAGTGACTTGCGTAAATTATTATCCCAGCTACTTCCCTCAAGGTATCATGTTGAGGGAGCACAAGGATCATTTTCCAATTCTCCCTTGCTGTCTTGGTAGGTGATTTCTTGCTCCACTACCCATCGCATCCCTGCAAAATGAAATGTATCACCACTGCTGGTTTGTCACGTTTCCCTTCTCCTAGCAGGTATTGGACAGGTTCATTGTTAGCTACACACTTAATAGTGAAACTGAGTAAGTGGGTATGTTGTAAGATGGAGCTTCTTGAAAGGAGAGGTAAAACAAAGCTGCTAATAGAAAGACTAAAATAATACAGAGGAGGTTTTAACTTGGGTTAGACTGGATTTCTCTTCACTGAAGCAAGTAGAAGCTTTTTTTTTAATAGAGAAATAAATCTGATCATCTCTGAACTGGGGAAGTTCAGCTTTCAAGGCACTTCCTACAGAGTGACTCATCGTGAGATATGTTGTGAAATCCATGGGAATGGACTGCACTTGTGCCATGCAGCAGAGCATCCCATACAGGACACTTGCAATGTGGGGTAAATTGATAAGCTTCCATATATGATTAGATGGTATGGCTTTATGTTCTCATGAGTGCTTTGTCTTGTCAGGGTAGGAGAGCAGATTCCTGTGTTCTTTTCCACATCCCAGGAAAACAAGCCTCATTTTCCAGATGTTTAGTACAGTCTAAATGTCCTGAATATATGGGTATTACAGAAGGAAATGTTCATCTACACACATATTTTGCTTGCTCTTTTTCCCCTTCCTGGCTCTCTGTGGGGCAGCCATGGCTGCAACATTCAGCTTGGCATTTGGAAATCAGGCTCCGTTGGCCATTTGCTCCCCTGCTTCCTACCCGGATATGCCAAAGTCCTCTGGATCCTTGTCTTCTCACAGGATGATGGCACACCACCCTGCTGTTCTGCATGACAAAGACGGCCTAGAGGTAAAATTCAGGTTGATCCCAGGCTAAGGGAAGTCAGGCATGGTACAGAATCTGTGGCAGGGAGATAGTTAACATCCTCTCCCTCTGCGGGGAGAGGTTGCAGCTGCCTATCCAGCCTGCCAAACTGAAAGGGGATCCAGCCCTTGGGGAAATGTGTCTGGAGTTATTTAATCCCAAAAGGATTAAAAAGAGAGTATGCTCTAGGGAATCTCTCAAGCCCTATCCCTGTTAAAGTAAAATAAAACCAAACCCCCAAACCAACAATCCCTTTCCCATTGATGGCTTGTGGCAAAAGATACTCCTAAACTTCCACAGAAAAATGTGCCCCAGTTGAGACAGTCAGTGCTGCTCCTCTGGAAAACTTCTTCTGCTTTGGCTTCCGTGGTGCTATCATTTCCTCCCTCTCCTCCTACCTCTTTAATCTCCTTCAGCACGTCCTTTGGAGGACCTTCTTATCTTCCTCCAACTTATGTATGGGTTTCATCGGGCTGAGTCTTTTATCCCCACTTCTTCCTCTGCTGTATCTTATCCCTGGTTAATCTCAGCCGTGCTCCCTACTTAGTCTGTTCATCTGTTCTCGTTTTGACTTGTGTTTAGACTGTAAACTCCTTGAGATAGGGCCTGTCTTTATACTTTTACAGTACCTCCAGGAACGTGAAATTGCAGGCTGGACTAAGTATTCAAACAGAATTAAAACATTAAAAGAAAGCTAGTCTAAAAGGTTGAGTGGAAATATCTTCCTCATTTTCGGCAGCAGTCCAAGGCAGCGCAGCTTTCATTTGTGTAAACACACGAGCTTTGCTCTCCTGTGCAGCACAGCAGGACTGAGTAAATGACTGGCTCACCCTCTAGTAAGTCACCCATCGCCTTCCCAACAGCAGGCATCGATTTACTGGTGAGGAGGAAGAAGAGGTCCCGTTCCTTCAGTGAGCAGCAGCAGCAGGATTTGGTTTCCCTGGCTGCATGGGAGATCAGCGTGGTTATGATGGTGTCCAGCTGCTGCCATGCCCACCCTAGTTAGCTGGCATCATGCAAGGGATGTTTTATAAGTAGCTGTGGCAGCAGGGTTTTTTCATCCATTTTTTTTTTCTGCTTTCTTCTTTGGAGGCTCCTAAGAAGAGCTAAATGTTCTGCAAAAGAAGAACAATCTGAATGTCTTGAATAGCACATGTTTTATGCGTCAGTGGGATCTTGTCAGCACTTTTTTCTTGAGTCCATTGAGACAGTCAGTGAAGTTTCTTGCTCATGAGCAGATATCCATCTATTCCTGCCTGCTTTACATGGTTCCTGACTGCTTTACATGGTGTCGTTCAGAAGACAAAACACTATTTTAGTATTTTGGTTCTTTTTTTAGGTGATTCCATCGTTGTCTGCAACCTTTTCTTTATAGAACTATAGAAGCTAATACATGCCTCATTAATTTGAAACAGGCGTGTCCATGTAACCACTCATCTCTGATGGCCACAATTACCCTCTGGTCAGCATGTGCTCACTTTAGTGTTTGGCTCTTTGATTCTTGTGGTGTTTCCCAACGATGCAGGAAAGTGCTGAGACCTTCATGGAGCCCAGTCATGCCATTCAGGCATCTTCCTCCTCCCTCAGCTGCCAGCAGCCTGGAGAACCAACATGGCACGCATCTGCCTGAGCTCTCCCACCTTTTAGACACAGCTGACGCTGGATGGCAACCCAACCTCTCCACTTCCTCCTCCACGTCCCAGACTTTCCAATGTAAGTAGTTTTCATTGTGATCTTTGCCACTGATGAGGGAATTTGACCCTCTAGGCATCTCTGAAGCTTTTCCCATGGCATATATGAGGAAGTAGCAGATGATTTATTAACATCAAGTAAACCATTAATTCGCTCATTCAGGATGATTACCTGTTTCTAATAGTAATTGTGAATTACTCAATCTCCTTACATTTTCATGAAGAAAGACAAATGATAAATGGATCAATAGAAGAAAAGTACTTTCAGGGTGAATGACACATGACTGTATTTGTCCAGGAAATATCTAGAGAAAGGCAACAAGCTGCGTGGGAAACACTGGACCAGAATCTGGTGTGGTGTGGAGTTGTGGCTCTACTCTTTGCACGCTCTTAGGAAATTCGGCTTGATGCCTCCTGATGTTGTACTTCAGGGCCATTGCTGTCACTTACCTGTGGGAGTAAAATAGTTTCCATACTAATGATAACAGTAGCAGCCATTCATTAAAATTCTGAAATAGCTTGTATGGATAATTTTTATAAGGCTTGTGTCCACTAGGACTGGAAGCATGCCATCTATTCTTTGAAGTGCAACCTTGGAATTTGGGCATGGCTCTTTTTCCCTTTCTTTGTCTTTCTGAATCTCAGTTTCCCCTTTTGTAAAAATGAGAATAATTTTGCAGCAAAATAAGAGTTAAACAACTAGCCAGAGTATGGGCTGATTTGGATATAACAGGTCTTTGTAGGGGAATGTACGGAGACGTGTGTATGGACTACTGAGAATTAGGAAATGGAGCTCCACCTTGGCCTTTACTTCCTGTTTTATTCTATGCAAATTTTTCCTCACTCTGTTAAATGAAGCTATGAGTAGTGGCTTTATTTTTACTGACCTGAGCCATGTTGCTTTTGCAAAAGTATTGACTCCTGCCTGTGAAATGTCATGAAGAGCTGTGACAGTTCATGGTACTCTGACATAAAGGACTCTGAAGCACAGGTAGTTTTTTCATTGGTCCTCCCACTCAAAGGGAAAGGGTTTGAAAGGGCCAGTTGAATCTGGTGAATCAACAAATGCTTACAGGAATGGTGCCAGGGGTTCACCATTTAGACCAGGGGATTATCTGGGGCCTGATGGTGTCCATCTGTCAGGGAAGGGGTGGGGCAACTTTGGCCACAGGCTTGCCAAGCTGGTGAGGAGGGCTTTAAAGTTCCTGGGGCAGGGGAACCTCAATCCATCCCATCTCCACTAGTTTGATGCCAGTGCCAGCAATAGATGCACAGAGCCTGGAGAGGGTTCACAGGCCAGCAGAAGAGCACCTGAAGATCAGCACAAAGGAATTCCAGAGAATTTGCCAAAGCAGCCAGAGACTGGGTTAGGAAAGCTAAAGTCCTGCAGAATTAAATCTGGCCAGGGACTCTTGTTTAAGCTTTGCATGTGTTGCAATCCCTTCTCTTCTCGAGATACCTACCTTTATGCCTTGGTATTTAAATTTGAAAGATGACATTAGCCATCTCCCATCTTCAGCAGCAGATCAAACTCTGAGCTGGGCATGTCTTGTTCTGTTTGGAAGTAACGATAACATTATCAATTGTTAGAATAGACAGCAGTCTCTTTGACTAGTCTGTTCTGTAATAACTGAAGCAAGCCTCTGTGAGAGCTCAATTTAAACTGGTATATGCCCTATTTTAAATCAGTTAGCAGATATTTGTGGTAAAATTTAAGTGTTAATTTAAACTGAATTTGGTAAAATCTGAGCTTCTCTAATATATACCACCTATGCTCTCAAATTTTCTCTCTTGGGGAAGACTGATTTAAAGCTGATTTTGCTTAACTGAGGAAACAGAACTAATACAATAATCTTCTTAAGATTTCTGTAAATCAGAAACATTCATTGGGACATCTCAAAAATTAAAACTATTTCAGTGCACTGTCCTTCATTGCCGTTATCATAATTACGTTTGTGTTTCAATGGGAGGCATTTTGAAATGTTGTGCTGTGCAGTGTCAGGAGAAAGCCCCCCTCTTTCTGTGAGATGCCTCTCTAACCTGCACACAGCCCCACGCACTGCAGCCCGGAGCTGATGTGCCCAGCATTCCTGACTGCCAAAAGCCCTTTAGCTGGGAATGAAACCATGCTGTAAATCACACTCACATGTTAGCAGGGAGTGTATTTTCACACCAATGATTACAGTTGTGCCTTTAGTTGAGGAGGTTGTTTTGGGGCAGTAAATTGTGCTGTGCGTTATCTCTGCTGCCCTCCCTCTCTGGCTCTCTTTTTCTTGCTGGGTAGGAAATGGCTGTTCTGAACAGCAGAGCCCTGACAGCCTCCCAGGCTTTGCAATCATCTTTTGTTTCCATTTTTGTGAGAGAAGAATCTGAAAGGGGGACTGAGAGGAGCTGGCTCTTTGTATTGGAAGTACATAAATTACTGCGTCCCAGGTTGTCATCAGAGCTCTGCATCTCACAGATGAAGCTCAAGCAGTGGCCTTTAAACAGTACATTAAGTTGGACAAGGTAAGAACTACCAGCCTCCTGACCTGGTGGTGCATAAATCTCCCCACTGCTCCCATCCCTTTTGCATTTGTCATCTCCTCCAGCGCCGTGCCCAGCCCGATGTGAGCAGGGATATAAACACTTCCTGGTACTGCACTCGGCATCTCACATGGGGCACTTTACCCTGGATGGCCCCCATGGCAGGGGTGTTGGAAATAGATGGATTTTAAGGTCGCTTCCAATTCAAACCCTTCAGTGATCCTATGAAAGCCTTTGTGGAGGCTGGCCTTCACATCTGAAATGTCACGCTGGGTGCTGGTGCAAAGTAATTCTCACATAAATGGCCATGCTTTGTGTGAGGGGTGGGTTTTATCAACAGAGTGAGCTGGGCCCATGGTCGGTACAGGACGAACAGATGGGTTGGTACACGGTTAATCAGTTACTGTAGAGGACAGGGGGTCGGTGGGCTTCTCTCAATTTCTGTAATACCTGTGTGCATATAAGCATTTATAATATCGAATATTCAGGTCTGTAGCAAGCCTGTAGTATCTGTTGGTCATTTATTAATTCTTTATAAACATTCCCTTAAGGCAGGTTGTGAGTTTGTAGATGATGGTTAGAATTACTCAAAAGACTCATTTTTTTTCTTTATCAGGGAATGAAAAATCAATTAATTCTGGATTTCAGTTCCAAATAAAACACATCAGAATGAAAAGTTTGCAATGTGATCCAGACATTCCTTACAGACCTTGTCAGACTGGACTGCTCTGGTGTCCCATTTAACTAAAATATCACTGAAATTCTCATTTTTCATGCTCTGTGACAAAGCATAATCTCTCATGAAGCAGATATCCAGACCAAAACCATGTTTTGATGTTACTGGAAAACAAGGTTTTCATTGATCCAAACTGAGCTTTGTGGTTTTTTGAATTTTCATTTTGCAGAAGATTAAAAAAAAATCTTAGTTTTCTTTCTCATTTTGCTTAGGAGCACAATTAAGTGGAAAAAAATGGAATTCCCTTAACAGCTAGCAAGTCTAGTGTTTCTGCATGCTTCTCTGAAAAATAAATGGGATTACTTTGTTTAAAAACTGCTTTTAGCAACCTCTGTTAGAGCCCTAAAATGCACAGGAGGGCATGATCCTTCTTCCTTTGAAGTCCCTGGCACAGTATCCATTGACTTCACAGGGAGTGGGATTGACTGAATAATTGTGTTGCAGTATGAATGTCTACCCTGACACTGCACAAAGTCACGCTGAAAGCCACTTGATGTCATTCTAATCCTGTCTCCTCACAGTGGTGTTCTGGAGAATAGGGTTGGGGTTTTTTTTTCCCCCCTCCGTATTTATTATTTGCAGAAGGAACTAGTTAACAAATAGAAAGGACAAAGCTGAACGAGCGTGTCATTAATCTCCAAAGTAACTTGTTCTGCTGCTGAAGTGATCAGCTGCTCCGTGCAGCAAGTGCTAACAAGGGGGTTTTAGCCGGTGGGGCTTTAATGTGCTACGGAGAAACGCTGTGGCTGGAGGTATCGCCCAGGCGTGTGCCCGAGCTGTGGAATGCCAGCCCTGCGAGGGCGGCAGAAGCCTCCTGGTCGCAGGGGTTTGATCCGAAACAGCCTCCCCAGGAATGAGAAGCACAAACACCTGCCGGGGTGGGGGAAGAAGGGGCTGCGATGACGCGTAACAAACACCGCGATCCCCGACACGGGGTTCCAAACCCGGAGTGCACCCCCCAGCTTGTCCCCGCCGGACGAACCAGGGAAGTGCGGATGGTGCCCTGGCACGGCTGGGTCTGTGCGCTGGGAGTCCTCTGCTGCTGCTGCTGCTGCTGCTGAGAGCATCGCTGGCTGTGACCAAGGCAGACGGCCGGGACAGATGAGGCCCTTACGGATTGTCCCTCGGGAATAATTACAGCTAAACTGCGACATTTAGCCAGGGCCTTTTGTGCTCGTGGTGCCCTCAGGAAGGGCTGGGAAGCAAGCTGCCTGGAATGCAGGGGTAATGTGCTCCCCCCCTCAGCTTGGCAAGCAGAGAAGAGGGATGAAATCCCACCTCTCCTCCACTAAGCACCCCGAGGGAGGGCAACGCTGGCACAGTCGTCCTTGTGGATGCTGCCTTGAGGGTGTAAATAGGGGAAGGTGGAGAGTCATTACCCAGGCAACCTCTGAAGGTGCCAGGTTGTCCTAGGAATGCTGGCTCTGCCAGTAGGACGCAGGCATTTTGCCCTTCACTGGACCACTCAAACATACCAGGTAACAAGGTTTAGAAAGATAACATTGCTGCAGTAGGAAACACGGGAATCGTTTCATACTGACCCCAGAAAATGGGTTCTTTGTTTGCACCTTGGCCAGGAGCAGAAAGGCCCTGCACAAGCCTTTTTAACACACACATGCCAGCAAACCTGCTGCAGGCTGGGAGAGGACTGTACAACAGAGGGAGAAGCTGCCAATGTCAGGTATCATGGATAACACAGAGACTGGAAACTGATTTAAGGTCAAATTGCAGCATAGCCTGTGAGGAACACAAAGGCAAAAGTGGCTTTAAAGCTTTCCTGATTTCCCACATGAAGACACGTCCTGCCACTGCAGCCCATCAAAACAGCTCAGAAATGCAGGTCTCTGCCCAAGGTGGGCAGCCAACAGCCCCTCTGCCTCTGCCAAGGACACTGGGCAACTCCCATGCAAGGCCTGTGCTGGAGAACCCATGGCTCATCCACGCATGAACAGTGCTGGTACATCTCAAAGCTTGCTCTTTCCAAGCTCTTCACAGCTTCTGCCTCCTCCAGTGAGTATCTAGGGCTGGTGAGGGATACTTTTGCTGAACTTCTGGTTGCTTTTCCACAAGACTGAGTCTCCCTACCTTTTTAAGCTCCTCTGTCACCAAGTAAACTATTTCCTTCTGTCTTATATACCTAAAACCGTAAAATGTCAAACCAACAAAATACAGGCTAGTGGCAGTGGAACGAAGTCAAGTGTCACTCTGGCACTGTTTTAATGTCCAGCTATCTCACAACACAGAGGATGTCCAGGCAAGTCCTAGGCTTTTATTTCTTTGATGGCTAATTTGATTTGGCTAGGGCAGGGTTATCAGATGCTCAAAATGGCCTGTTTGACTGTCTAAAGTGTAAAGTTTCAAGAAGTCAGATGTGAAAAGAAATACTGAGCCTGTAGTCTGCTGATGTATGTTAAGCAGGACTTTCTTTTGCTCTAAAACACAACAGAAGGTTGTAGCACATCACATTTCACTTTAAGCTGGCTGAGAGTAAGCTTTGAAAACCCAAAACCCCTGATATACTCCTGTTAATCATTGATACAGTCTTTGATCTCTTCTCAGTTCTGTGTAGCTGATCGACTCATCCCCACGTTTTTTTACCAGCTTTCCATTTGCGCCTTTTTTTCTCATTGTATCTGTTCTCCATCACAGTCTGAGCAAGCAAAGGAAGCCATAATAGCACGGGTATTTTTATAGTATTTCTGATCAAATGTTATACACATCTTTGTGCAAAATTTCTAGTACCTTTCCACAGGACAAAAAGGATTTGGGATAATATCTGAGCTGCCCAAACTCCCCTTCTCTGCAGTTATTTCCAGCGCCTCTGTGACTTCAGATAACATTTGCAGGAGAAGCCTCTCACAGCTACTCAATATGGGATTCCTCAAACACATCCCTCTGAAGGCTGGCAGAAAAGCACCATGGCTTCAGGGCTGAAAGGAGTGTGAGGGAACACGCTTCAGGCACAAATTCCTCCCACTCCTTTTCACCACAAAGCTTTCAGCCAAGCCTGCTTGGATTGCTCTGTGGACCCTCAGTTCATTGTGCAATAAGCTGAGGCTCCAGGAATAGGCATCTCTAAGAGGGATGCCGGAAGATGACGTGAGTCTGCCACCCTGCCAGATTTAGGGGGGCTGGAGAAATTTGCTCCCGTGCTCCGTCTCTGAGGGCAATGGCAAGGGCATCAGCTCCTATGAAACCCAGCTGGCAAGACCATGCAAAAATGCATAATATCTTGGTTTTACTGGTGATTTTGGCGATGGTCTCAAGTGTCCACCCTAGGTCCAATTTCTCTGATTTTTTCATAAAACTCAGAAATAGCTTTTGAGTTGTGCTGAATGGGTGCTACCTGGCTGGTCACCATGCCATCATGCCGTCTTTTCATTACATTGGCGTTGCAGACTGTCCCACCTACTCTGCTGGTCCCTTGGCTGGGATAGTCCACATAAATTTTCCCACCCCATTCCACCCACTTGACTGTGTACGTGTGTGAACACCCCTTTGGACCTGTATTCTTCTCTCACAAAGGCTTTCCACAAGCTTTCCTGTTTGATGAAACACTTTTAAGTGCAGGGAATGACAAATTAATATAAAAGTCAGTAAAAATATTTTGAAGCAAATAGCTGGGCAAAACACTCCCTCCTGGGCCATGTCTCTTGCTCACTTCTGGTACCATGGCACAAAGACGGATAATGAGTGAAGTTGGTCTGTTTGGCTTCTTCCGCTGCCTCAGGAATCAGCTGGTTCGCTGTTCCCTGTATGTGCAAGATGGAATACAAATTACTGGTTCAGGTTCGTGTCCCTTTTTGTGGAGGGCAGTCAAAACACTAAACAAACCTCAGCACAGAAAGACCATCACAGAGACTGAGCAGTCACTGGCTTTAGACACCCTAAATTCGGCTCAGATTCTCTGTGGCGGCAGTTAGAGTGAGAAAGGGCTGTTAGAGGCACTCTTACATTCCCTGATAAAGCAAATGTTTACCAGACACAGGAACCAGTCTTCCTCTTGTCCTCTTTAGATTAAATTGCCTGATAGAGCAAAAGACAGAGTTAACTCTCTGTGCTACGACCAGGACAGAAAGCTCTTGACAAAATTAAATTACTCAATTCGCTGCAGAGAAAACCGCTTGATCATTTCGTGTGTACGGGAGGCACAAATCTCAAATTGCATGTTTGGCAACATATGAGGGCTATATACATATATAGTCAGTTGATGTTGTTATTTTCATTAAATGAGGTCTCTTCTTTTCTCTATTTTCGATGCTGTTCTCCAGGGAGATTAATTTGTATGAAAGTAGAGCGCTAATTGCACAAAACAAGCTGGGGTACTGCAGGAGCATAATTAAATTAAAAAAAAAAAAGTGGTGTTAATACAATTGTGGTGCTAATTAAATAAAATTGGTGACAAGTGTCTAAGGCAGACCAAGTGTAAGGAGAAAAACTGACAAAATGATCAATTTAAAAATTCTCGCAGATATTATAGTTCACTGGTAACTGAGCCGAATTAAAAGTAATTGTACACAAAGTGCTGCGCGAGCGCCTGATCTTGCTCTCAGCAAAGTGGGACTTTTGCCAATTCAGACTCTAATGTTCCATAAATTGCTGATAGGAAAGTGATAGGCTTATTTTATTTCTGCATGTGTTTAAGTGGGGACCAATTCAGGGCTGGTCAAACGGACTTGGGCAATGGCTCCCTCAGCAACATTCGCAGTTGTGCCTGCAATAAACTGACCATTCCCGGCTTTGATAGGAATTGCAGGTGGTCCACGTGCCAGGGGGACCCAGAGAAAGCTGGGAGTGGGCTGTGCCAGTGGTACACTATGGCTTTGACCTCACCAGCCGCCAGCTTTCTAGACCTTCACAGACCAAGGACGCATCATTAGACTCCCTCCTCCACTCTCCCTTAATCAGCATCCCGGCTCAACTCCCTTCCTCTTTGGCATTTATTAGTGGCTCAGAGGAATTGCACGACGCCTACTGCAGCCCCTGCTTCCTCTCCAAGCTTGGCTGTCCCCAGCATTTTCCTGTGCAGTGCCCTCTGAACTGGTTCCCACCTTCTCCAGAAGGTTACTCCCACTACCCAGCTGCACCTGCCACCCTGGAACCCTGTTTTCCAGCCTTGGTGCCCGTGGGGAGCCCTGGCAAGAGCCCTGATGGCCCTCCACCGTCCTGGGGCACTGCAAAGCCTCCTGGGGCACTGCAAAGCCGCTTCTCATGTACTCTGATTTTCCTCACAATTTGTGTTGATGGAGGAAACCTCCCACTCCTCCTTCCACCCACAAACCAACAACTCCAAGCCATTTCTAGCCTGTGTGGTCCTGAAACAAATAAAAAAGTCCTTTCAGATGCGAAACAAGGCAGCCTTGTCTGCCTGAGTCAGCAGCCTAAAACAATAGCTGTGAGCACTCACCTCGAAGCAATTTCTACCCTCTCTGGGGTCACGTTATAATACAGTAGACCCCCAGCTGTGGTTTTAAAAATGCATTGGCTTGGTTTGGGAACTGACTCGAACAACTTCACTGAGCTTGCAGGAAATTAGTTGTGATCCTTTATACAATGAGAATTTTGCCTTTGACTTTGCTGGGAGCAAGATCAGGACCTTAATGCCTACAGAAGAATTGCCAGCTCTTGCTTTCTGGAGCAGAGGGAGCTTGGGAGATAAGTGATTTCTCCAAGTAGGTGTCTCAGCCAAGAAAAAAGTAGAAAGGAAAAAAGTTCCCCTTTGTGTCATATTTTGTGGCTGGGATTGCTGGTCACTGCCCTATGATATTGCTGGCCAGAATGAAAAGCTAAACACACAAATTGCTGTCCTGATTTTTATTGTTCTAACATTTTATTGATGATAAGCCTCAGGGAGAGCTCTCAATCTGGGACGTGATGCCTCTGCCCTTTCTTGATGGGGGTTTGCTTTGAGCAGGGTCTGTGAGGCTCTACCATCCATTGCAGCTTCTTATTTTGCTGGTGACTAATCCTGCCCTGCTATCTGTTCTCCACGTGAGCACTGCTGGGCTGCAGGGGAGGGTGTCATTCATTAAAAACATGTTTTTAATCCCAATTTCGGTATCAGAATAAACAAGAATAAAATTGCTGCTGAGTTTCAGCCTGATGCTTTTCATTCACTTCCCTGAGTCTGAGTTCTTCATCCTTCCTGTCTTCATTAGTGTGACTCTGGCTTTGTCTCTGTGCTCTCTGCATAATAGCCAGCCCATTTCCTCACCTTTGTCTCGAAAGCAGAGCTCGATGCTGTGTGTTAATTACTGCTGGATTCTGCTCAGCTCAGTCCTCGGCATTTGGAAAGGCAAGACACAGCTGAAGGAAAAAACCTGAAAGAACCCAGAAAAATAGAATTGGCACAAAGTTGTCGTCTTCCTAAGAGTGCTTGTCTCGATGGTTATATCAACCACAAAGGCGTGTGCTCCTCCCTCACAGGAACAGTGTTGGCTTTGTCTGGCTTAGTTTACAGTAAGATTAAAGCCTTTTCTGTGCTATTTTCTTCCCTTGGGGTGTGTTGTGCCCATTAATTGCCCCAAGGTAGAACATACTCCTAAGACTGGACTGAGAGTTAATAACCAGCCTCACCTCAGTGTCAGGGACAGATGCTCTCTAAACATTACTTTGGGGCTTGGCCCTGTAGCCTGGGAACACAGAGCATATACCCAGGCTCAGCTTGTGCACATCACACGTAGGCAAATGCAGCCCAGAAACAGCCTCTGTAGCTGGAGCGATCTGTCTGAGTCAGAAGCAATATCCACAGACATCCTTTTCCACCGTCACTGTGCAGACCAACCGTAAACGTGTGGGATGCAGGCTGTTCCTTTAGGCTGTGGGTGCAAATTTACCAGAGGGGGAAGCTTTCCACCCTGCTGGCCCCGGTCTGCACCTGAAGCCCAGCGTGCCCCTTGCCCATGCCGTGTGTGGTAGAAATGCAACTTCCCTGTACCTGCACAAGTTTTGGGCTTGAAAAGGAGGGATTTTGGTAGTGCTGGTGCCCCAGGAGGTGCTTTGCAGCTCAGTGCAATTAGGGAGCAGGGGGGTGTCATGAGGTGATGGGTGCTGGTGGAAGAGGTGGGTGACCGGGGCTGGGGGCTGAGGTGGCTGGTGAAGCCTTGCTAGCAGATGCGGGGTGCGAGGTGAGGATGTGCTGGTCCCGCATTGATTCTGCTGATTCCTAAGGCAAGCTCTGGGCACAGGCAATGTCCTGGGTGCTATGGGCTACTTACACAGAGAGAAAACTTCCAGCCATCTTGCTCACATCCTTGACCACTACATTTCTGAGAATTCAAGGCAAGAACAAGTGTAAGTGAAGTCCATGTGTACAGCAGGAACTTTGTGAATTCACACTAACAGCTGAGGATGCCTTATAACCTTTCTGACACTGTGAGTTATTGGATAAACAGGAAAAAAAATAAGTGATGACACATCATAATATTGACTTTTATTCCCCTTATTTCTACAGCTGCAGTTCAGTGTATTCACAACTGAAACAGCAACACAATGTAGTGTGTTTATATGTTACATTTCTAAACAAACTAATATTTATGTAGAGTGTGTGAATGTAGGTACTAAATATATGCATGGTCTGATATAGACAGACTAGATAAATGTCCTTCATTATAATATATATATATGATTGTAATATATTTATATGGGAAAAAGTAATGAAAGTATAGCTAAGTGGGACAGAACTAAAGGATGACTGTTTTTATAAAATTTTGGGTAAAGATGAACAGCTTCTAGTAGAGTAAAATGTCTGCTATAGGTGTGGTATTTATGGTCATATTTTGACTGCTGAAGTCAAACAGTAGCAAGCACTGAGTGACCTTTAGGTCCAGGCTCCCTTATTATGACAATAAAGCATGAAAATTTTATTAATGCAAAAGTTCACTCTCTGAAGTGAAATCCTAGCCACTTCCTTAATACAGAGACTTGATCAAGACTTAGAGGCATTTTGCCATTTTGAGATTAATATGAAAGTTTCTGTCTGGTAGATGAGGAGAGAAGGGGAGACAAAAACTTTAGAAAAACTTCCATAACTAACCCCTCAATTCTCTATATTCAGTTTGTTTTCCAAAGGTGAAGTCTTGTCCCAGAGCTGAAACACCAGATAGACATCTGAGTAGGAGACACTGCAAAAGATAAGGTGATGTGAGTCTGAAGCTTACTTCACTTGAATCTCTAGTGAAAAAACATAATGCTCGCTGTTACCAGAGCAAGGTTCCTTTGAGGAGTAGTATTCTAGGTTTGCTAGGGAAGGAGCTGTACAAAAAAATGGCCAGCATAATTATGAAAAAGCACTAGCAAGAAATTGTTGCTCAAAGCCCTCGGTTCCAATATTTTGACATAGCAGCTCTAATTTAATATTTTTTTCTAAATATACACTTTTCTAAGCAGGGAGACAAATCAAGCTGCCAGCAGTTCAGCAGATGTTAGCTAATCATTTTCTGGGGATTCTTTACCATTCTTTACCATTAAACAAATACTTCTCTGAGACCGATCGCTGATGCATTGCTCTCATCACTCCAGCAACTCACTCGCTAGATGCGGGGTAGGGTGGCAGCAGCTTTTCCATCAATATGCCTTAGGCGTGGTCGAGGCAGATCATCTAGACTGACAAAAGGAGAAAATTTATGGTGTCCTTTCCAATTAAATCCTCCGTGTCTCTGCTAAGATGGCCAGTGGTGTTTTTAATAGTGCAAACAGCTGCTACCTAAAAAGCCTAACAACCAACTCATGGCCGTGAAATAAGTGCTGTGTAGTGACTGTGCTTGATAAGGTCCAGGTTCAGAACAATAACCTCACCAGTGAAAGGCTCTCCAGGCTATTTCCATCACCCCCATATACCTCTTTCCTGCCTCATCTCGTGCTGTCTCACCAGGGAGGATATGGGATTTTTGAGCACAAGTTGACTGATAAATGAAATTTACTACCTCTATGTCTTTTCCTTCGGGGGCAGGAGGGGAAGCAGGAGCCTTTGCTGGTGATGCTGAGGCCATCCAGCCTGCGATTCGTTTTTGTCCACGGCATAGAAATGCACATCTGTACCAAACACTGCCAGGTCTCTTCGGTCCGGGCTACGGTGAGTGTGTGACCTGGGAGGGTCCTTGTTGTCCAGATGAGCCTGAGTGGGCTGGTCTGTGTGTGCTGGCAGTGCAGGAAGTGTTTCCTATCAGTTGGTGTGATCTCATGGTCAGTCTGCAGTGTGGGAACACGCCACTTCCTGATTTTCAGGGTTATTGCAAATGGCTAGTTGGAAGAAGATCCTGCTCAGAAGTGGGACTGAATACATTTATATAAAACCACTGGCACTGTGCCTGCTACCGGGTTGGAAAACTGCTCTATATGTCTCTAACAGCCTGTATGTGCCACATGGGCTCTTTCCAAATGCTGCAGTGTTAAATGTGCTCAGCAGAGACTCAAAAGAAAGCTGTCTGGCAGGTATATTCTCCATGGTCCTTTCCATCCCTGGCCTCTCTGCTCAGCCTGCCAGCCCCTCGAGTCAGCAGGGGAGGGGCCATGCCAGTAGCCCAGGGCTGCATCTTAAATTTGACTGACTCTGCTTCATAAAACACCCCAGTAGCTGATGCAAATCCTGAAGCCCCTAAATGTGCCTAACTCTGCTGGGCAGCGAGATGCCCTATGAGAGGTGGTGGTTTGAAGCAAAGGGAGGTTGCCTGGATCACACACCTGTGCCCATGCACAGAGTTGTGTCATTCCCTTGCTTTTCTCACTTGGATGAAACTTCACTTCAAAGTTTGGGCCAGGGCCTAAATTTGGTGATCTAATGTCTTGAGTCTCTCTTTTGTCTTCACAGGACATGAGCTGCCTCAAAAGAGCTTTGATAAATTGCCCCAGCCAGTCATTAGTGTTACACATCCACATTATCCTCCTGCCAGCAGGCAGCGGGCTCCAGGAGCCGCATCCCTGGCTGCCCCGGGGGAGATGGCGGCACAGTGCAGCAGGAACACGTGTGCAGGGCCACGCTCTTCCCTGTCTCGTGCTGGCAGGACTGGGCCTCTGGCAGCACTACAAAGTTCTCTTGCTTCCCAGGGCCCCCAGGGGATAAAACACCTGTCTGAAACAAGAAGAGACTGGAAAAATGCTGGTCCCAGTCCCTCCTTCCTCACCGAGAGTGGCAGTCCACCTAGCTCAGTGTCCGGTCTCTGCACGGCTCGCACGGATGCAGCTGGAGGACTTGGCCAGCAGATCCTGTCACTTGTGCACAGCTTTAGTTCAGTGGCCAGCAATTTGTGACCCAAGGGCTGCCTGACCAAGGACCAACATAATCGTAACTCTTAGCCTGCCGGGCATGTCTTGGCTATGGATTTCCCTGGCTGCCTCTTGAACCCCTACCAACCCCTGGTGCCCACAGCGTCCCCTGACAAGGAGTTTCCCTGCTCCAGCATTAATGGATGATCTGCACGTCCCATGTTGTCCAATGTGTGTTAGTGCTACATCCATCTTCTGGAGAAGGACCCACGCATCCAAAATGATGCTACAGAGGAGACAAAGGAGACAACCTGGCTCCCGAGCCTGGCCCTCCTCAGCCGATGCCAAACAAAACAGCTTGGTGCCATGCACCTGCAGGAGAACCTACAGATAGATTCTGGGTACAGAAGAGTTACACGACACAAGAGCAGAAAGTGGAGCAGTCCATGGGCTGCATTTCTGTTCAGAAGATGTGACAGCGTCTCAGACAGGGGAGCTCTAGGAGGTGTCAGGCCATGTCAGGAGCGACTTGGCTCACTTTATGCCATGTGTCATGAAGTCTGCTTCCCCAAAAAATGAAGAAAAGGGAAGACAAGGAAAGAATAATGAGAATATTAATTGCAAGAATCCATTCTGAGTTGATGAGTGGTCCTTTGATGTTGGCATGCCCTTCGCTACTTCTAAACCATGCTGCAGCCAGTGCCACATGTTGCATTCCATTGAAAGAAGGAGTCTTCTTCCCAGAGGGGTTTGCTCTGCCACTTCAGCCTGCTTTGTTTTCCCTTCCCTTGCTTGCCACAAGCCTACCAGCGCCTGCTGCTCGTGCTGAGTGACAGACAGCACTGACGGCAGCAGCTTCTGCGGCAGCAGGACGCACCGAGCATGGCGTTCTGGCACACGGAGTTCTGTGAGGCAGCAGGCAATGAGGGCATGGGATCTGCTGAGCAGAGATACTGCATTTTGGAAGCCAGGGCCCTGTCTTACAATGAGGATCAGAGAAAGCAAACTGAGGAAAGGCATGCTATGGCCACAGGGGCTGTTTTTTGTGGGGACAAGGAGAGGGGACTCGAACCCAGGATACTTACACGCTTTCCATCATGTTATTCCTGGGCCAGCTGCGCCACCGACTCACTGCGTGTCCTTGGCTGAGCTGCCCAACCCCTCGTGCCCCGTTCTCCTTGCCCATATTGGTCTGTCCTCTGGCAGGAGCTGTGCTTGCAGGCACGGACTTAACCAGCTCAGAGGCCTCCATTCATCCCTGTCTCTTTCTCTCCTGCTGCGGTGCTGACAACTCATATATTCCCAGCATTGCTCTGTGGTTTCTCTCCAGCTTTGGGAGACCATGTGCCAAGTACTGCTGATCAGCCTGCTGACCAGCTACATCTGGTGTATCCGAAGCCAGCCAGAGGCTTTGGAACGTATGCTCCTCTGTGACGGCTGCCTGTCGCTTGTTGCAGCATGCAGGTTGGGCTAACACAGGGCAGAGTCTTGCTCCATGCTCACATCCCGCTCCGTGCTTGCATCCCATGCCCAGTGAGCAAACTGATCCTGATGTGGGGATCAGCCCTTAAATGGAGGGGTTTACACTGCTCTCTGTCCACTCCTGGCACAGCAAAGACTCCCTAAAATGGGAGGGTATATGTAGAGCCTCCTTTGCAGACTTCTGGTTTGTCCTGAACGCAGCGTGGCAAATTGGGGAATTGTCTGGGGAGGTTGATACTGACCTGGGTATATCCGTGCCAGATTACAAAGCCAGGGTTAAGCACAGGCCTCTTTGCCTTCTCTCTTTGCATTTTGACTCTGTGCTGATCTAAACTCTGTAGCAAACAGCCAGAGAAATTCCTGCACCTGTCCCAAAGCCCACAGTGATGGTCATGACATTTTAGTGATCATACACTGGACAGAGCGTGCTGGAGCAAAGGGGTAGCCTCCTGACCTGTTTTCCTAGACTGAGCTGCTGGTAATTAAGCAACAGATGATGTGCCTGGGACTTTGATCACCCATTAATGACGATCGTGTGGGTCAGCTGGAACAGAGGCTGTAATGTTTTAAAAAAGGCTCCTTAGGAGTTGTTTCAGGAAAGGGAGCGTAGTGATTGCAGAGGTGGGTGTGATGGTGAGTGATTTAACAGAAGGACTGGACCTGCATGGTGGAAAAAAGGTCTTCAATGCCTCAGAAGCATCTCAGTGTCACGAAGGAACAGCAGCACATAAACAGGTACTGGTATGTTGTTGCTGTTTAGAGAGGTGTATTTCTTGATCTGCTGAAAGCCAAGACTATTCATTGCTTCAGTTTTCCTATATTTCTGAGACCAGCTGTAATCCCTCCTGTGTGTAATATTGAAATTCTGGGGGTAAAAATCGTTTTAAGTCACTGGAGGGTTGGTTCTTGTCCTGGGAGCCCAGGATGGCTGGGCAGGACCCTTTCCATGATAGGGTCTGCAGGCAGAGAGCGGTGTGTTCCAGAGGGTCCCAGGAATGACGCTGTGCTGGAGGCTGACCAGGGAAGCCAGAGACACATGGACATGCTGAATGCAGCAGCAGCCCTACCAGAGCTCTGGAACATGTAAATCACTTCAGTGGCAGTAATGTCACCCCTGCTCACATGCACGCTGTTCTTTATATATATAGGCACTTGACATGCTTCTGAAGGAATATTTAATTTTTTATGTGTCGGCTCTCTGGAGAGTTGTACCTTGAGCTGAGTAGAGGAAAAATTGAGGAAATAGCATATCCCTCCTCACACCTCGAAGTCCTGCACTCCTTAGCCCAACAACCCACACATTTACCAGACTTAGCTGCTAGTAAGCAAAGAGGGCCGAGCAGCTGCAGTGAATTAATTGGTAACTTCCAGAGCTGGGTTATTATCTGCAAAGCCTTAGAGCAGTCACACACAGCTCTCTGAGCACAAGTAGACCACTGTTATCTGTTGCAAAGGGGAAAGCTGGCACAGATGCCTGGCCTGTTTTTTCTGCAGCTCTTGAAGATGAAGAGGAGGGAAATATCCTGACGCAATGGCTCTCGCTGCTGCCCTGGGGTCCTGTGGGGACTTGCAGACTCCTGGCATGGGGGTAGTGGGATGCAGCTGCCCTGGAGCGAGCTGAGTTGGAGCTGCTGAAGCCCTGCATTGCCATGGAGGGCTACAGTCATTTGTGTCCTCTTCAAGTTCTTCTTGTTGTTCATTTTAGCTGCTGGTACTGCAAAAGTGGTATCAGTCTAGTTTGGAGGGTCATATTCCATAGCCAGCTATGACTGTAATGCATTAGAAGTGCAATAGGAGCACTGATTTAAAAACAAACAAACAAAACCCCTGTCAGTAAGGGTTATTTGGTCCAAGTGTTCTTAATTGTTAAGACTTCTGATTGATTTTACAGAACTGGACTGACATCTGGAGATGATTCCCTTTCCTCTCCTATGTAACACAAGAGCGTGCCAGCTTCATTTGATGTGGATGTACCAGCTATTCATGTGTCAGAAATACTGAGAAAGCCTGGGAAGAAAGAGAGTAAGTGATGTATATGATAAACTTGCCTGGAAATCATAATATGTTTCTTTAAATATGTCCAATAAAGGGATTTATCCTCACTGTTAATATCTTAAGAGTACACAGAGAAATGTCTGACAGTCTACAGGGCTCTTATCAGTCAATGAGACCTGGGAGCTTAAACCCCTTAAGATCTCTTGATGGCTTCTCATATTTTTCTCATAAACTGCTACTGCAAAAATAATTTTGGAGGAGTTTGGAGACTCTTACACATGCTCTTTGGTTTCATTTTTTGGAGCCATAATTACTACTTTGGCTTGCACTGCTACTTACTCAGTTTTCTGTGTGAAGTCACAACCTAGCTCTGGAACGGGCTGGAACTCATTAAATCTGAGCAGGATGTTCAGTTCTGTAGATTTCATTCGAAAAATCAGTTGGTGATTCTCGTATATTATTACAAATTTACAGTTGCCCTTGGTCGATAATTATGTTCTAAGTCTGTCCCTCAAATTAATCTGAGTGCATACTTTAAACAGTTCTGCCATGGCTTTGGTTTAAGTAAATTACTTACAGGAATGACACATTTGTTACTAATCCTCCAGCCTCTTATAGCCAAATTCTGTAATTCTCTTCCAGACTGGTAATTCTTTCTTATGCAAGCAGACCTACTGACTTCACATTTATTCACCCAGTTCAGACCACCACTTAAGCACATGGTTAATTGTAAACATGTGTTTAGGTCCTATTGACTTCTGTGAGGCTTAAGTGCTGTCTTGAATAGGCATTCTTTTCCAAATTGGAGCCGGAAAATTAAATTTGTCCCCCTGTATAAAAGATCAATTCAACTGTTATGCCTCCAATAGAAAGCTGAAAGTTCTGTTGGATTAAGGCAGGATATACATTTAAAGTGTAATAACTGTTGCTGAAAATCTTGTCAAGTAAACCCCTATTTTGGAAGGAGCATTCGCATTCAGAGATGTTAAGGGATAGCTGTTTCTGATGCTATCTCTGTATAGATACAAAATGCATCTTAACTATACCTGGAAGATAATATTTTGATTTGTGTGATTATTCAGTGAAAAAACTGAGGTGATGTGTAACTGGGATGACACTAAGGAATGTAGAGAATTCGAAATTTAAGGCTAGCAGAAGCAGTGCTTTTACTAAGTAAAATAAAATGATTGTGTGTATTTTGTTTGCAGTGAGTCTCTGCTGCACACTACCAATTCCTGATGCAAGTCACTATAGTGGAGCCTCTGGCCTGTCAATTTTCATTGGAAGAAGGAGTAGAAAAAGGCCAAAGTTCTGGCTGCCCATTCGCATGGACACATGCCACACATTCTGAGGGAATGGCGTGGTTTCCCTTTCCTTTCGGCTCCATTTTGGTCTGATGCAGGAAGCAGAGGTGGGCAAAGACGAATGCGGTCACCTGGCTTTGTGTCCCTTCCTCTGTGTGTGTCTTGTGCAAGACAAGTGGGCTGCAAGCAACATCAGAGGGTAGCCTGGTGGAGGGCGCTTGCCAGGCCAGCACTTGTCCCATCTGCTTTTCATGTTAGGGCCATACAGAGCATGATCCACGTGCTTCTGGTTCAATCCAGCTTCAGGACAGCAAGTGGTGCTCCCGTGGCACGAACAAGAGTGACCATACCCCGTGTATGCCAGTAGCCCTGGCTATTAAGGGCCCCTTGGGGGTTACTGTGAGCTGGAAGGCTCTCCATGGCTTTGCAATAGTCAATAAGTGCTCAGCAAGGAGCACAGCTCTTGCTGATGTGCTGCTGTGTTTAGGGTGCTGGATAAACAGCTTTATATCAATGTATAAAATGGGAATGAGAAACTTTCGGTAGGAAAACACTGCCAGCAGTAGGTCCAAGGGATCATACTTCTGGCACAAAACAAGTGGGAAGGAAATCTTATCGAGTCTCTTTACAGTTCTTCAGAAGGAGTAAAAGAAAAGGTTAACCTTTAAAAACATTTTCACCGATTACTTGGCTTTCCCATGACATCAGTCCGCTCAGTTTCTATAGTCCTTTGAAGAACAACATTGCTAATAACTAACCTCATGTCTTTCATATAATCCTGAATTTTCCTTTGAGCCTTAAAGGAAAATCACAATTTCCCCTGTGCAAAGCTTCACTTTGAATTTGGAGTCTGAAATTTTGTATTTAGGATATTGTGAGGGAGTCCTGGGAGACCAAAAAGTATTTGCAAAACACTTGGCATTAGTTGTATGACAGCATTTTAACTGTTCACCAGCACTGCAGTTTTATGCACACGTGATGCATATCACGGGCAGAATGTGTGGGATGTACCTAAATATTCAGGTGTATTGTTTTTACTGCACAAGCAGAAAGCATACATCTAGGCTGTATGACAGATTCCCATAGTTCGAAGATGCTGAGAAATATTCTATTTGCACACACCTTTGCCCTTCTTCCAGCAGCATGCTTTTTGATGTCGGTCATATTAACTCACCTTTAAAACATCCAGAGGTTTAAGAATACTTCCACGAGTCTTTGCAGAGTGTTGTTACACTGTGCTGGAGTGACCTCGGTAAGAGAGGAGAGGCCTCACCCCTAGAAGGACAGGACACTTCTTGCTTATGAATAGGCCTGGATCTAGTGGTATCCAGTAAATGGCGAGATGTGGGTGGTGACTAAACTTGGAGCATCCAGGAGTGCTTGAGATGTACCTGAAAGAAGAGCCTGATCATATGCACACCGGGTGTAGAGCTTCTGTGGGCCCTAAGGGCTGGCTTTGCCACAGAAGTGGCCTTGTAGGGATATAAGGAAAGGTTGGCTGTTTCCTTAGGTCAGCCATGCCCTTCCTTGCTAATCCATTGGCATGCTCTACACACCCTGAGCGCGGGAAGGATACTGAACAGCTGTGGTTGCAAACCCCTCAGATCTGTGTTCCCATTTGTGGTTTGGCTTGGTGGGTGTTTTTGGGCTTCTTAAAATCCTAGCACTTTGTCTTTTTTGCTTGTGTGATTTTTCTTGTATTTTTTCTATTGTGGGTTGATTTTTTTTTTCCTGTGTGCACTTTGAGGCTTCTGTTTAACACTCTCAAAGAGCAAACAAAGGAGTTGAATACACTTGCTGATGTTCCCCATTTCATGGCCTGTTGATAACTACACGATAACACTCTCCATTGGATTCTTCATTTAAAAAAAAAAAGTAAGAGGAGGAAGAAAAGAGCCTTTGTCAGTCTCGATAGCACTATTCACTGTTTTACCAACAAGTTACAGTGAGAACATCAGCTTCCTGTCCTTTCATTGAAGCCCATTGATCTTTCTCCCTAGTAAACAGAGCGGCTGTAGCTTTTGTTTGACTTGTGCTCCCCATTTGTGCAGTGCATTTCAGGGATGAAAAGTGCTGTTGTGGCTGTTCTGCAGAAGGAGAACTGGGACAATGGCAGTGGGACAATGAGTGGGATGTGTGGTGGCTGTTAGAGTGGGACACTGGGTGGTTGGGCCGCCACCATAAACACGGTGGTCTTTGGGGAAAGGTTGTGGCCGAGCAGCTTGTAAATGAGCAGCAGTGGGATTTCAGGCTGGGCATTGCCCACATCTGCCTTTCAGTCAGCCCTGGGCAGGGCAGGTTGGAAGATGGCAGGATGTGCTTGTTCTCATGAGAAACAAACACCCTCAGCAGTGGCCAGGAGGTAGGAAGGATTTGGCAACAGAGCTGAGATCCCACTCTGGCTTTCTTGCTCATTCAGTTACCAGGTAATTCCAGTAAAAAATACTGTGATTGAGGTCTCCCAGCTGGGGGAGTGTGCTGGAGCTGCAGGACCAGCTATGGTCCTTTAGGAGCACCCAGACTACGGAGGCCCCTCGGCTGTAAGAAGCTGAGCATGGGGGAAGACCTTTCTGGGTGGGTGAGGTACCAGCCATAGGGAGGGGCTGAGGATGAACTGGTAGAGCTTGTGCAGGGGAGGAGCTGGGGCTGTGGGGTGAGAGCTCTGCAAAGAAATAAGCCTCTTTTTTTTTTCCCTTGTTTTTCTTACAGCCACTGAAGTGGGTGATGCTTTAAGGAATAGAGCAGAGGTGTAGAGATCTGGGGTTTCCCAAAGAGGTGTGACAACTGGCAGAAAGCAAATGTATGCTTTTTCTGATCTGAAGTAGCAAGAAACAAGAAGTTTACTTGCCGTCTCATGCCTTTCAAGCCTCATTTAAGCAAGGAAACTTCTCCTTGCTGATTTTCATTGTATGTGGGTATTTTTCTTGGTCGTACTGTCTCTGGAATTTGGTAAACTTAAGTGAAAGAGAAATAATATAGCAAGTCTCAAGAAAATACTTCCTGTGGAATCTCAAATCCACTGAAATGGAGATTCATTAATTTTTCTTCTGTTGTTTTGATTCAATAGCAAAACTTGATTTCAGTGAGTTTCTAGCCTCTCTTAATTGCTCCTTACCCGTCTTGCAGTGATGTCTAGGAGGCCTGGCTACCAACCACAACTTTATGATGATGCCAGGCACTTGGCACCTACAGGACAAAAAAAATGAGCATACATTTATGGATATTCGTATCTGGACTTCCCAGTCTGGTGTTTTTACTACTAGCCAAGGAGGAACACTGCTTATCAGTTGAGCTCTGAGTGTGGGCTCTGCTACTTTTCCTCCAAAAGCGTGTGAGAAAACTGAAGTAGGTCCAAGGGTGCATATTTACTGATATTGGTATCTCTGCGGATACTGCTGAGGTGCATCGATGGATTTGGGTAATTCCTGTTACCATAAAGAAATGTAAGCAGAACTTTCCAATGGTGTGAGTTTGAACAACTTCTTTTTCTTCTTTTTTCCCTTTTACAACTTGTTGATGAACTTCTTGCTTCTCAGGCACAGTCTTTAAGTGTGATTGGCTAATGTATTTTTCCTGTAACTTGTAGCAGGAAACCTTAGGAACATAAATAGTCTAGACTGTTTCCGAGTCCAATAACTTGTTTTTGGGCAGAGCATGCAAAATACGGGAAAATTCACAACAGATTTGAAAAAAACTGGATTTTTCGTCATCCGCAGTGTCAAACAGGGTTAAAATGTTGCGGTGACTAAAATCTTGTGTGTCAAAATAATTTTTCAAAAAGCAGAATCTTAACTCTTCAGAGATTTGACACAGATCTGTCACAGGATAACCCTCTCTTCACTGAGATGTAGCTTTCACTTTGGGCAAGGTCCAGTTGACCAAGATAGTTTTTATGAGAAGCTTTATGAGGCTCGGGCTCTTGTAAAATGTTATGTTACAACAGAAAATTGATTTTAAAATCAGAGACTGTGCAATTTGATAAATAGCTGTCTGTACATTAAACATTTGTAAGTTTCTATTTAATAGTATTTTTAAAATATCCCTAGTGTGCATCTCATGGTGAGGACAAAATTGTAGGATTTTGTACAGAACATATAAGTCTCTCTGCATCTGCTAAGGTAATTTGATGGCCGATTACTGCAATATGTACCTCTTGTTCTTGTGGAGGGGGTGAACTTAGAGCACACACACTTCTGCAAAGATAGTGCTTGTCTTGAGTTCCTCCAGCGATGCTGCACAGCTGACTGTTGTGGACCTGTGAGTGCTTAGCCTTGACTTGTATGAGTTGCCTCAATGATTTCACAGGGTAAATCAGTGTTGAAAAATTTAGATATAGGCAAAAGCCTCTGAGCCAGAGCCTAAGGAAAGGGGAGACTGAGGGGAATGCTGGCAATTTATTTCAACAGTACTGTTCAGTTGTCACCCAATTGCTTTTCACTCTTGGGATCCTTCCCTTGCTTCCTGATAACTCCTGGGTGCACTGATAATTTCAAGAATAGCCACAAAGCTGTTGGGCAGTTCAGGATGTTTTCTTTGATGCTGGGGTGTGCCCAGGGTGCTGGAGAGGTGATGCTGGTCACCTCTGTTCCCTGGGCCAGGCAGTGATGGGTGACATCTACTGCTAAAGGCAGAGAGGAGGCGGCCTTTCTGCAGTCGTGGAGGAGTGCTTATTCTGCTGGATATTGTTAATCAAAGCAGATTTTGGCCAGGGTGAAAGGGTAAACATCCTTCCTCCTCTTCAGCACATGCTGTGGGAGGCTTCCAGCCCACAGAATGTCAGGCTCTCTACTATGCCTTGCCTGTGAAAGGCAGGGGCCCCTGCAGCAAAAAACCCCCCCTCCTGGATGGTGAAACATTGTTCACTAAGCCAAAATCAGAAAGGGAAAAAGAAGAAGGGGTCACTTACATCCACCACAAATCCTCAGGCAGTGCTCACAACTTGAGCTGAAAGCACAGTCCAGTGCCCTGGCAGGCGATCGAGGGGTGAGGGTTTAGAGGAGACAGCGAGCTGCTGGGGAGCTCCACCCTGTCGCTGCAACTTCTCCTGCCCATCCCTCTCTTCTTGCTTTTATTTGTTGACCCCAGGCTGGAACCTCCTGGTGGACACCACAGGCTGGTTTTGGCGTGGGCGGATCCCCACGTTTTACAGTGGCACCGCATTCTGCTTTTGATTGCTTTTGTGCAGCCCAGAGTCCCCTTTTCTCCTGTTCTTCCTCTCGCTGCCTCTTTTTTATTGATATTCCAACCGTGTGATTAAAAATGGACATGGCTTATTAAAACAATGCTGCTTGCTATCAGGAGGCTTGCATTAGAATTAGGGAAGGAAGGCTGTAATTCTTTTTCCTACTGTAAAGAAAATGGGGCTAAGGGATGGGGTAAGGATTCGGTAAAGGAAAAGGGTGACAGGTGGTATATATCCAGCAATGACTTCTCCTCTTCAAAGGCAGGCTGTTTTCTAGGTGCTTACATTTGCCCACACAATTTGGGGGATTAGCACAAATTGTGACCTAATGATGCAATGAAGCGTTTCAAGTTGCTGTTTTCCTCGTGGGCAGTTTGTGCTGTAGCCCTTAGGTATGCTCCAGGCTAAGACACTGTCAGGTGGAGCAGAGGGTGATGGAGGGAAGCAGGAGCTCTCCTTTCTGCCTTGCCATCCTGCACACACAAACGTGTGCTCACAAGCAATTTGATTGCATTGGAATTTGCCTTTTTGTTTTTCTTGCCTCTGTTGGTAAAAACTCCGAGAAGAAAGTGGGGATGACTGCTGTTACTAGTGCACGTTCACATGCCTTGGTGTTTTTTGGGAGGCTGTATCTGAGAGGCCTTCTGCTTTAAGTTGATGTGTGTCTTTTAGTGCCTTGCTCTTAAAGATATCCGTTGCATAATTGTACGGGAAAGACAGTTCTTGCTGAAGGGCTGGATTGCAGGAGCTGGGATGTGCTTTAGGGGGTTTAGTGGGAGGGGACGTGTCAGCAGGTTGATAGAGCTGGGAGAGGATTATGATGCATACAGTGGCAAAAAGCCACCAAATATTTATTACAACTGCAGCTTTCCTTCCATGGAAGGCCGAGCCTGCTCTGTAAGGAAAAATTCACACAATCAGCACGTAGGAACCCAGCAGAACTTCCTGCAAATATCCCAGTTTGGGGACTATAAGGCCTTTGTTTTCAAACACTTCTGTGGTAGTGAACAGATCTTCCACTTAGTTAACCTGGCTGTGGGCTTATGCTGACGCAAGTGCATAAAGCTTGACCCAGTAAGTAAATCCCTGTGTGTGTGTAAATCCATGATGAAATGCAAGATTTTCAGTTTTCTTTCCCCCCCACCAGCAATCTAACACAGGAGTCCTCAGGTCCAATACACCTCCCTTGCAGTAGCCTGTGGCTCTAATGAAACTAATCACTATGCAAAGACTTGTACTGGTGCACAGAAGTGCATGCAACTTACTGCACTAGGCGGAGTTGTTTTGATTAGACTTTAAAAC
Source organism: Mohoua ochrocephala (assembly GCA_013398855.1). Taxonomy (NCBI): domain Eukaryota; kingdom Metazoa; phylum Chordata; class Aves; order Passeriformes; family Acanthizidae; genus Mohoua; species Mohoua ochrocephala. The sequence continues at coordinate 397,655 of VZTA01007674.1, forward strand.
CAATTCTATGTTTTGTTTTTTTTGCCATGAGGGGCTTACTTCAGAGTCACTAGAGCAATTCTGAATGTATTTAAAGATACTAGCCAAGACCTCTATTCAAATTGATTTCTTGGGAAAGATGTGGTGATTGGAGCTGGCTACAGATTGCTAAGCAGTAACTTTTTAAAAGACTATTTCTTTTTGAAATGAAACTTTTAACACAAACTAGGCTTCTGTTTCTTGACAATGGCACCTCTCCTTTCAGCTCTGTTTTCCTTACCTTTTTCTGCAGGGAAAGCATGTTGTGAGGAAGAGAAATTTGTATAAGGCGAGTTGAAAATAATGTAGGCTTCTAACAATAGCTTGAAAAACTGCAGAAATTTTCATGACGCTTGAGACAAAATATTTGTTTTTCACTTATTGATCTTTAGGGCCTTGCCTTGTTGGTCTCTGCTGTTGGCACTGCAGAAGCAGAGAGTTTTCATCGCTTATGCTGAAAGTTTTAGGAAAAGTGTCCTGTTGTAGAGCTGGATACCACGGAGATAAAAATGCAGGTGCGTAGCCCATCTTAATGCTTTGGATTGTGAAGGAATGGCAACAGATCTCCCAGTACTGGTGTCAGAAAGAAGGCTTCCAAGTGGCATAGGGAGATGTGTTCCTTAGGCAAAGATGATTTATTCTCCTCTTGAAGATTTTGTAGTCTGAACTGATGCTTCCTGAGGAAGCACAGGTCTGAGTTCAGGTCATTTTAGGCTTTGTATCTTTTAGAAACCAAACAGCCCAAATGTAAGGTTTGAAAAGACAGAAGGCCTGTATGTCGTTGGTATACACAGATATATCTCCTAATTTGACATCTTTACCATTGAGCTGGTCCTGTGATGCCTGCAGTGGAATGAAATGCAGACACTGATAAGGCTGTGATTATTTTTAACAGCAGCGCAGTGGGAAGGAGCGGCTGCTTGGATGCGGCGACAGAATCGAAGCCAGCTGTAGCAGTGAAAGTCTCACAGGGTTAACCACAAAGTCTGCCTGCAGCTGCTGCAGCTCAATACCCAGCATTCACATGCGGCCTCACCAAACTGCCTTGTGACATTTTTGATTCATGTCAGGGACAGAGTACCATTGTTGGGGGGAAAAATAACTGTTTTATAAAATGTTCTGCAGGCTTTCAGTCATTTCAGTCTCTATTCTCTCCTCTGTGCCACTCTCTAGGTTAGAAAAAAGTTCTTCTTGCTTTGCTATTCCACTCGCTGCTTTAAAAAGTGTTTCTGGCTTGATTTCTTTTATTATAGAGCAAGAGCTGCTCCTTAATGCTCAGGAAGAGGCTGATAGTGGGCCCTATTCTGCCTTTGTCACATTGCTGTGACCTTTAGGGTTTGAGGGACCTGTGCCTCTTGGTGATGTGAGTAGCAGGAGAAGCAACAGCATGCTTTTGCCAGCAGGAAGGATACTGGGGTTCAGAGGGAAGGGCCTCGCCTTTTGTAGCAGGCAACTGGGAAGGATTTCTTGAGTGATTACTCTTTGCTGTAAGAACAGGGCTGCCTGCTGCAGGTCTGCTGTCAGACCATCAGCTTGATTGCTCTGATCACGCCAGTGCAGTGGGCTCTGGGGATGGAGGCTCTGCTCCTTTACGCTTTTCAGTGCAGAGATAAAAAGCCTCTTTGTTTTCCAGATTTATGGAAAAGTTTTAAATTGTTTGTCGTTCATTGCCCTGGGTAACCCCATACTGTGCTGCTAGTTGGAGCTCCAGGGCTGAACACCTAGGGCTGGCTGGGACAATGGGACAGTATGAAAAGGGCCTTTCCTATTCTCATTCCTCCGAAGGAAGTGCTACTGAAGGGCCTGAATGCATTTTCACAGCTTTAATGCCTCATTTGCTTTAAGCACGAACAAGTGCAAGGATTTGCAGTTTGAGAAAACAAATTAAATTAGTGCTGTTTCTTTTTTTTTTATTATTTCACCTTTTTTCTGAAGGATTCATTCCCCCTCCATGCATGTTACAGCAGATGCTCCAATGAGGACAGCTTGAAAAAATGTCCTAGTGAAAGGGTAGGTTTTTTTTTTTTTTTT